>JAVYIG010009940.1:0-73354 GCA_035222895.1 Strongylocentrotus droebachiensis
GTTTAACTGTATTTCATGCTCCTAACTATTTTTCACCGAAATGACTGTCCACGTCTCATACTATCAGTATTCCCCTCACACGAAAGCTGGATTTTTATGACAAATTGCACATCAGACCCGTCACAAGGAAGGGGGGATTCCATGAGTACGATCGCAACTCATTGCCACGCCCCATTTCCATTTGTTAGTTGTTCATAAAAGCAAAAAATAGATGACCTCGTTTTTGTGTGTGGTGCTTCTCTGAGATATTAAGGTGTGTACGCCTAGCTCACCTATGAAGAGAGATTTCTGTTCATGTGCACACCTGTATTTTAAAGTAAATCATAATAAAAAGTGCATATAGACCAACCTTTCCTGTTTGAGTAGAACCTGTGAAGGATAGCTTAGCCACCAGAGGACTCTCACACATAACCTTTCCCACGTCTGCAGCATGGGATCGAGAACATGGAACCACGTTGAACACACCAGCAGGTAGTCCCGCTTGGTTGGCCAACTACAATATACAAGAACAAATTCGGTACTTAACCATCATAGCTCTAATGTACAATCATGAATAATATACGGTCATGAATGTGGATAATGATGACGGTCAAAAATTAATGGTGACGACAAAATATTATTATATCTAAACTTTTTTTGTCATGGCGATATTTTTACTCCCTGTTTCAACAAATTGCATTTGACATGCCCTGAATTAAATAACTACAAGAAGTCTCAACATTTTGAAGAAAACTTCTCCATTGTTACTGGTAGTTGCAACAATTGACTTTTGCATTTAGGATACAGGAATATCCACCGAAAGAGATGAAAGGTTGTGAATCAGGTATACCTCACACAAGGCAAGCGCCGACAGAGGCGTATCTTCTGCTGGTTTGACGACGACGGTGCATCCAGCGGCGATTGCTGCGGCAGCTTTTCTCGTAATCATTGCACTGGGAAAATTCCACTAAAATTATGAGAAAAAAAAATTATTGCTACCATTAGCATTATCTGACTGGTGCTATAATATGACGAAGGGAGAAGAGAAATAAAATACGTGGTGATAAAGAACAACATGTGTTACATAGTGCATACTCTCTAAAAAAATCGAGTGATCACGGATGTCATTCCTCTGGAAAGTGAAAATGTAGTGCAAATAAAGTGAACATTCACTCTTTTCTTCTTAGAGAGCACTCGAAAATCAATCGATATTAACTCCTAAACAAGTGATCCCTGACGTCACTCCCAAGAAAGTGAAAATAGAGTGAAAATTCACTTTTTTTTTGTTATAGAGAGAGAGAGAGTAGATTTACTGTACTGGACCATTTTGATTGGAATACGTTCCGACTCGAACTTTTCGTGCGACAAAGTCCGGTCCGAGAATTGTAAAAAAAAAGGGGTGTATTTGACTTTTCACCCGGAGATTTCTTTAAAAAGGGGGTGTTTTTTCTTTTTTTCTCTCATCTCTTTGGACTCCTGAGAAATTATTCCGAATTTAGGGGGGTACATTGAGCATTTTTCCCGATTTAGGGGGGTCTCCAAGGCAGGAAAAGCCCGCGAAAAGCCCGCGAAAGGGGGGGTTCGAAAATGTTGGCAGTCCTCAGATAGCGGGTGCTTTCAAAAAGAGGGAACGAGCATAATATGCGTACCCTAAATAACACTGAGTGGGGGGGGGGGGGGCGGGCTGCCACTATGAAAGTTATGGTGACGACTGCTAAATTCTAATAAACAATCCGTAGTATAAGTCTCCCACCGCCCCCCCCCCCCACTAATTATGTATGTAATACATGTGGTTTTAAATTGCTTGAGTCAGCTTAATTTCAAAACCATTGTATAATAACGCAAAATTAGTTATAGAAAAAAAGTTACAAGCCAAGCTTTAGTGAACGTTATACCTTAATATAGTGACAAAGTTCAATGTATTCAGATAGCCTTTACCACAGATATACCAGCTCTTTGGATATACTGCTAATATAAGGCCGACAATGACATGGCGTTCTTCATATTTACAGAGTGATAAGCAATACGTTATGATTATTGATTTACACAAAAGCGTCATAAGTCGGGCGCTCTTGAAGACATGTTAAACACACGTGGCGTTATTTTGCTGACGGAAAGGACTGCGTCAGCGAAAGGCGCGATCTTTGACGCCCCACGTGGACGTGAAATATTATTGTGTACAAAGTTAATGTAAAATGAACAGTGTAAATATTGCGTTGAGTTACTGTTGTATATATGGGCTAATGACGCAATCGTAATAACGGGTATAAAGCATTTAATCGGTACTGAGAATAAAATTACTTGTTACATCATCTGAGCTTCAATTCAAAGAACATAAACATGTAGAGAACAAAAGGGGCAGGGGCAGATCCAGGAATTTCTTGGCGGGGGGCACAGGGGGGGGGGGGGCACACGCTGGGAAAGAGAACATAATTATATATATTTTTTTTTAGTCCCAAAAAAATCGGAACGACTCAGCCAGCGGCTGCATAAGCGGGGGGGGGGGGGGGGGGGGGGGGGAGGAGGGGGGGGGGGTGGTGGTAAGAGGACATTTTTTATATTTTTTTTGGTCACGAAATGTTTTAATTTGACATTTTGCTCCGTTGGGGGGGGGGGGGGGGGGAATGTCACCATTTTAGGTCAGCTATTGGCATATTTTTTTTTTTAATAATTTTTTTATTTTTTTTTATAAAAACATCTATTATTATTTTTGGGCCGGGGGGGGGGGGGCACGCCCCTGTTTTTCAGTAAATTTTGGGCGAATTTAGGGCTGATTTTAACTTTTTTTGGCCGGGGGGCACGTGCCCCCTTTTTACCCCCTGGATCCGCCACTGAGGGGGTTTTGTAAAACGCTTTGTTTGTACTTGTATATTTACTTTTCATGGGCTATGTTTACAATGTTCTTAACCAATTGCTTTTTAAACCCTTTTTAAAACCATACGAGCTTCAATTCAAATAACATAAACATAATGTACACAAAATGGGAACAGTAATTTTATTATCAAAGTACAAATTCTGAAACGGTTTGTTTGTACTCGTATATTTTCTTTTCATGGGCTAGGTTTACAGCTATCAATATTGATGCACACAAGAGCGCTATCTTTGTTTGATTGTTGTCTTGTGTTGATAAGCGATGATCTTTCACATACATAATACGGTGACATAATTTCAGAATTCGGAAGAGAAATATGGAAAGCAATTTGGTATTCCAGCAGTTGTTGAATGATGCAAACTGAACGATATTGAACCAGGGTTACGGTGTCAAAAAGATTTCGTATTTGGAGATCTCCCAAGAAATCGAGAGGCTCTATAACTTGGCTAAATTCATTTTTTTAACACAAACTCATTCTAAGCTACGGTTTTACAAAAGACTAGTTTACTACGTTGATGCATACTCTTTAACAAAGTTTCTCTGGACAATCATAAAGCTTTTCAGAGGCTTGCCCGACTAATCAACAACTAATGTATGCAAAAAGTGGATTCCATTCATTGAGATCCAGCATTCATAGGTGAATGGGATGGATGCATGATTACCAGGGATTAAGAAGAGAAACATGCATATATTAAAATATTAATAAACAGATCTTTTCATACTAAAGCAAATGAGGTCAGTCAGAGGTAACCATAATTATTATGAACACGTCTCCCCCACCCAACCCCTCCTCTCTACCTCTCTTTCTCTTTTAAAAGGCTCTATTATTTTGTTGAGTTGCAAAAAAGACCCTCGCTAACGTATTAGCTATATGGACTCTAACGTTCTATTACGGAGGCTCATTTGTTATGCATATCATACTCTCATATTATATGACTTTGATGTAACTTTGAAAATATTATACAAATATATCAAACTGGTAGTTTCAGTACAATGTTCTTCAGCTACGGCGAAATGTATGTACAAGGGTCGGTACAAGGGTCGGTAAACATCGGTAAACAGTTCGGAAAGTTGTGTAACCAAAGATAAACTTGACCTTATCAACAGTTGGTAGATTGTGATATTTGCAGGGCATATCCGCTCGTTCATGACCTAAAGCTATTAATATTATTGTCGCTAGAGCATTATGTCCGATCATCCGAGCACCTGACAAAAATATAAGATAAAGAGTATATTTAATTTTATATTTGCTTCACGAGGTAATACTTACAGGCGTAATCATAGCTGCTACCCCTACAGGCTGTCGAATGAATATCATCCTTTTCGTCTTGACAGGAGATGAGACAACATCACCATAGGATCGACGAGCTTCTTCCGAGAACCATTCGTTAAAAGATGCTGCATAGCCGATCTCGCCCATCGCTTCCGACAAAGGCTTGCCCTAAAATCGATGTGGACAATATTATTGTTTAAAAAAAAATGAAATTCGATCCTGCTCCGTTGAACTCCCTTATGTTTTATGCACTTGAAATTACGATTTTCGATCAAATATAATATTTGGCCGTATAGCTTCGTGCTTTTTCTTTAAAAGTGACAGAGATATACTGCAGTTTAATTCCGGGTATCTTCAAATTCATGGCGCAAAATAATAATGCTGAAAAGAGTATATCATGCCTAACCAGAATCCTTTATAGTGTACATTCATCTTAAAATGCTTCTCATGCAATCAACTTGTCTGAATCCAACAGATGACTAGTTTGGGTTTTGAACTTTTGATATCTGAATTAATTCGGTCAACCCCACAGAGGTGTCGTCGTGGTCGAGTGGATATGTCACCGGACTGTGGATCACAAGGTCCGCGGTTCAAGTCCTTTGGCAAGACATTGATCTACATTTGCCACTCTCCACCCAGGTGTTAAAATGGGTACCCGGTAGGATGCGAAAGCTAATGTGGTTTGATTAGCAATGGCGCTTGTAAAATGGCGACTGGCTGGAATGCTCCCCAGGGAGAGGAGAATGTGCATACCATGTGTGTGGGTAAGCCTGAATCCGATGACCGGGGTAATAATATGTTCCGCGCCTAGAAACAAAGTATTAGGCGCATTATAAATGTGAGCTATTATTATTATTATTATTATTCCATATTGGATATTATTTATATTCAGAGAAGACCTTGACTGCGATTACTGTCATCACGTTCCATGAATGAAAGTCATCGACCCTTGATGGCCAGGCTAAACAAACAGCGAACATAGTGGACTTGGTAATGATTGACTCACGTTTTCTGATGTCAACAGTTTGGCTAGCTCTTCTTGGTTCTGCATCATTAATTCTGCCCATCGTCGAAGAATTATGCCCCTCTCCTGAAAATCAGGTTGGATTCAAAGAAAAATTGCTTTAGAAAATACCTGTAGGCCTACTCTTGTAAACCCAAATGCCAACACAATTGCCAGTTTGTGTATCTCCGATTCTTTAACTGTCCTTGACGTCGCCAAATGTATTGTAAGAGGGTCATCGGGCAAATAAGCAACAATATAATTGGATATGGCATTGCTGATGAATGAAGAAAACCAATAGAGCTGACAGCTTTTAAATGGGGATTTCATCACCGATTCATATTTCAGGTATAATATTGCAAGGGTAGGCCTATAGTATCATCAAAGATGAATTAACACGATCGCATACACTTGAGAAAATCAGGCTTTAGCAATAACCTCGTGTGTCATATTTTCAAATATGCAACAATACAAACTATAATACGTACATTTCTATGGCAATATGATAAAATTTCTATGGCAATATGATATGGCGTATGGAGATTGCCTTGAAAGTCTGTTAACCAAACATTACTTTACACACTAGTGGACCTGATTAGAAATATAAATACTAGCGATATAATATTAATAGTGATGTAGGTAGTTCTGATTTATGAGCTTATACATCACTCATAAAAGAAGGATTCTTAAACTGACATAATTCTTGTTATAATGAATAAATAAATATTTAAATACTCAAATCAATCAATATTCAATGATGATCTCAAGTGTTTAAAATTGATGGCTTTCTTTTTCACTGTCCGATTCGAATCAATTATTCAGTGATTGTTTCTCTTCTTTTTCTTCTTCTCGGAATACAAACGAAGGTTTAATTAACTCTGAATCACGTTTTCTAAAATCGTTCATTTTGCTATCATATTGGAAATATGAAAATAAACCAACTGATGGTGGGATGGTTCATCATATCATATTATGTATAAACTTCGATGAACGAAAAAAATGAAAATAACAGTTTAATAACAAATGAATATTATTGTATTTCGCTGCATCTCACTATTCCTCGGTTTACAAAGTCAAGGGTCTAATATATTTCGAAAGAAAACAGAAGGTAAGATGGCTTATTGAGTAATAGGTATTTAATATGAGGCACAAAATAGATATATTTAATTTATATCTACACTGAAATTCCAATTGTTTTTCGTACTTTCGTAAGTGCATGTGTACACGAAATGCTCGGCATTATTTCTTGTATAAAGTCATGTACTAACGTATGTATGAAACACAATGAGAACATTATTGGCATTCGTCCAGACATCTGCATTGTTGTTGGTATAGAAAGAGGAAGAAAATGAAAGTGATGTATGCAGTAATTTGTGTATACAGCTTCCCGACATGGAGAGGTCTAAAGTCTACTTGTCCACAGTATTGAACAAAATCTGGTAATAACATCGACCACTTTCCTTCCCCGTCCTGGAAATATCCCTTCATCACAATCATCAACAATGGAAAGCACGGAGATTTATAATCATGATAATGGTCGGACAAGACGGATAAAATTAATATATCCAATTATCCATACTACAGAACTTCTTGCCAAGTATTAATAAGTAATCCATCACTGCATGACGAGTTATTATATTCAACTAGGCAGAAGGTACAATGCATTCATACCTTGTTGCTAAGCTGAACAAAAAGTATCTCAACAATACTATATGATTCAATTATGATGCGTAGACTAATGTAAAATAAAGTGATAGTTTGTCCTAATAAAAATCGATCGCATTGTATTGAAAATTGTAATATCTCGTTATAAGAAATAATGACATCTGTTATCTTTAATACCCTGACAAAATTGAAAAGGATATAACAAATACAATTTATACTGGTTTTGGACATCTTTACAATTATAATTGTATTCACACAAAATTATGTCTACATAATATACTAAAACAAAAAAGTTATGCTCAATGGATCCAATGCTAAAATATTAAATGACTCGGAAAAACAACAACATTGCCATTAATGGTGTATACAGTCATAATTATTACTGATCAATGTCTAGATTGGTATAATTAATGTTATAGAAAACAGCTTTACCATAATCATTATACACATATAATTTAGATTCGAAACTAAAACTATAATCTCACAATATTCTGTGTAGGCCTATACTATTCTAATCAAGGTTTAGCCTCTTCCTTATTCACTTCCTTCATAGTCAAAGTTATGTATTTAAAAAATATTTCTTTAAATGGTAATCGAACCTTTGCAGTGGTGTCTCTCCAAGGTCCATAGAACGTGTCGTTGGCGACTTTGATCGCTTCCTCCATATCAGAGGCATTGCCATCGACAACCGTCGCGATGGTGGATCCATTGGCGGGATTTGTGACTTGGTACGTTGCTTCCGACTTTGCATCTACCCAAGTACCGTTGATGAAGGCCTTGTCATGGAAGAGCGAACCGTGGCTGGAAGACGTCGACATCTTAGACCATTGCTTGTAACTCAATAGTAATCTATGTGCGTGTTGCTTGGATGATGATGTAGTGACTGCCCACGATAGACAGGGTGAATTGGATGCGCTTTGGTATCCGCGGCGGAGCAGTTTTGTCAGGAGGGCGCCCGCTCCTGGTAATCTACGTCCAAGTTGCTGAGCCATGATTCTATGAGAGCATAATAAAGAATATAGGTCTATAATACATCCGATAGTAATTTATGTTGTGTGTTTATTAAAAACAGGATTTTTAGGGGTCCCTTCCTTCCGAACTACATTTATCCGTCCACACACAAAAGAGGGTATGCATATTCGCAACAGAAACCGTAGACTGGACCACAGGGCCCGCGCTACGTTTTTCAAAGTGGGGGCTAATGTATTCATGACATGTGGTGGTGGTGGTGGTTATTTTACCTGACTGCTAAGAAAGCATAAATGCTTGTAAGTAAGCAACCAGACGGCCGATGGCCTCAGGTCCTCTCCGAGTGACCAGGTAATGAGGATTAATGCCTTACCAAAGGACACTAGCGCATCGGCTTGGTTTCGAACCCGGGTCACCGGATCACGAGACCACTGCTCTACCGTTATGATCAGGTAGAGCGGTTTAAGCAGTCCAGGGGCGGCGAAGCGTCATTCAAAGTAGGGGGCACAAACAAAAAAGGGCGCTTTCTTGGAAAAAGGGGCACCTAGAAAGGGGCACCTCAAACCGAAAAAAAAATCAATTTTAAACATTGATATATACCCTACATTTTGATTACATTATCAGGGATGATTTCAATGTTTGTTTCTGTCTTTACAATGGTCTAAGACACTGCTTAAGCATCATACATTACTTAGCAGTTGGGTGTGATGGTATTTTGTGAGGTCGCAGTGCAAAAAATTGTATGTTTTAAAGAGGAAAAGACAATCCTGAAGGTGTTTTAAGCACAATCTTATCATGAAAGACTGAAAAGCCCTTTAATAATAATTTTTGCTATATTAACTTTTAATGCGAGCGAGCGTAGCGAGCCAGCTTAGGGTGAAATTCAAGAAAATTTGCTCTTAATCACTCTAAATTATAGGAGCACATTGCATGGAGAAACGAAAAGGGGGCACATATCCAAAGGGAAAGGGATAGTACACTATTAGAAAAGAAAAAGAGCACATGTCAAAGTAAAAAGGGAAATTACCAGAGGTTAAAATGGAGGCACTCCTCGCATTCAATAAGGGGCACTCACCAGAGATGGATAAAGGCACCTATGACAACGGAAAGGGGGAACTTGTTACAAAGGGGAAAAGGGCATAATATCAGAAGGAAAATAGCACTAATTAGAAATGATAATAGGCACGTGTCAAAATAAAAGGGGCACTTATCAGAAATGAAATGGGGCATTAATAAAGATATACAGACGGCATACAAAGGGAAAGAGGCAGTTGTCAAAATATAAGAGACACTAAGATTTGAAAAAGAGGCAATTGTAAGAGGTAAAGGGGCACTTATCAGAGATGGTAAGGGGCAGGGGCGGATCCAGCCGGCGGCAAGAGTTGGGGGTGGGTGGGGGGGGGGGGGCATCTTGAGAAAATATTTAGCGGCGAATCAGCCAGCCGGCGAACGGCGAATGAGCGGGGGTGGGGGTGGATAAGAGCACATATATTTGTTTTGGGGGTCCAGTTTTTTGGGAACACTTTTGCGCCGACTCAGCCGGCGGTGAATATTAAAGCAGGGGGGGGGATGCTGGAGAGGAGGACCACTAATTTCTTCTTTTTTTTTCGAGGGGGGGGGGGGAGGTGAAGCGCCGTTTTAGCATGACTTTCTTTTTAACTCTCACTTTTACCTATCCCAGATAACCCTAAGCTTTTTGTTGCTGCTTCATTATGTAGTTGATAATGCATGATTAAAATAAATAGAGAGAGAGAGAGAGAGAGAGAACCACCATCATTATGCAATGGTTCAGGGTTAGTGTAATGTACATTTGAAACCATTTTTTAGCGTCTCAACCCTAAAAAAATAGCGAAACTATTTTTGAGGAAAAGCATTATACTGAACTGAATAAAGAATAATAACTTTATATTGGCTCATACTAATACCGATACGGGCTAAAGACAATGTGGTATCGGCACAGTAAGAACGGGTATTTGTATAGAGGTATTCCAAAATGACATTCTGATACATTTTGTTCTGTTATCATAATTATGTATATACGCATAATACAACTGATCTTTATGATTTCTTAACGGATCATGCGACAAAATGATCATTGTGATTCAAATTGATACAAGGATTTTTTTTAATAAGCAATGCTTTTCACCAGAATCTTCTTTGTAAAAACGACTTTTACAAATCTCAGCCATGCAATTCTGCCCCTGTGTTGTAAGATCACTAATTTTTTAGGAGAAGTGTATTCTGTAATGAGTATTTTAAATTGAATGGAACGTATCAACTCAG
The DNA here is from genome assembly GCA_035222895.1 of Strongylocentrotus droebachiensis. NCBI lineage: Eukaryota > Metazoa > Echinodermata > Echinoidea > Camarodonta > Strongylocentrotidae > Strongylocentrotus > Strongylocentrotus droebachiensis. The sequence continues at coordinate 10,045 of JAVYIG010009940.1, forward strand.
TAAGCATGGCTGAGATTTGTAAAAAATTGTTTTTACAAAGAAGATTCTGGTGAAAAGCAGTGCTTATTCAAACAAATCAGTATTTTGTCGCTTAATCCCTTTTAATGACCTTGTTTTCTTTCTCGTTTGCAAGGGGAGAAGAAGATATGTCAGGTTAAAGACATCATAAAGATCAGTGTTGTATGCGTATATATTATATACACAGGCCCCGCGGAACGTTTATCAAAGTAGGGGGGCTTAAGTATTTACGATCAGGTAGAGAGCGTAAATTGGTGTGGGGGTTTCAGGGGGCGGAGCCCACGAAGCTCAGGGGTTTTAGGTATTTAATTACGGTCCGAGAAGCACAAATATTTTGATGCCGCATTTGTGTCACTGGCAGGTCAGGGGGGGGGGGGGCCTTTTTTTTAAAGGAAAAATGTACGTTACTATCCTATTTTTTTACCGGTTTGGGAGGCTAGGGGGGGGGGGGGGCGGGCCGGTAGAATCGGCCGGTGGATCCGCGCCTGGTTAATAAGGGGCACGTACCTGAAAAAGGGCACTCACCTGAGATGAATAGGGGCACTTATTACGAAGGAAAATTGGCACTTGTTGAAGGAAAACGGGCATCTATGAGATTTTAATAGAGGCATCTATCAGATGTGTCAAAAGTGAAATTGCGAGAAAGGGAAGTGGCTCTTTTAAAAAAAGAAAGGGGCATTTATCGCTTTTGCAAAATTTGTGCGTGAAATCTTTAGAAATATGTGAAACTAATAACGATGTGCATGAGACTCATTTTGTTTAATAAAATTTGCATATAATTATGCGCAGATTAAAAAAACAACTGAATTTATGAATCCACAAACTGCTGAATTCGGAAGCTTTGCTTTGCTTGACGATGCCTCCGTGTTTTAACTTTTCATATTTGCTATTTTTCGCTCTTTTTTTGCTGAATTAGGTTAAGTTTTATTGCCGGGGCCTTGGATGGTTTCTTTCTAGTTCTCTTTAACATACGTTTTACAAAAAAAGTGAGTGGGCTCGAGCCCCCGGAAGCTCAGGGAGTTTAGGCATTTAATTACGGTCAGATGAACATATTTTCATACCTTATTCGTGACACTGGCATGCAGGTCACTTATTGGAGTGGGGTCCAGGGGGCGAGCCCCAGAAGCTGAGGGGTTTTAGGCATTAAATAACGATCAGATGAGCATCCAGGGGCCGCCTTAGGGCCCTTGGTGGAGTCCAGGGGGCAGAGCCACTGGAAGCTCAGGCGTTTTAGGCATTTAATTATGGTCAGATGAGAAACCAGGGGCCCGCCTTAGAGCCCTTGTTGGGGTCCAGGGGGCAGAGCCCCCCCCCCCCCGAAGCTCCGCGAAAAATCATGCCATTTCAACAACATTTGTAAATCAATGGTATCGAATTAGAAATAAACCAAGTTTGAATTTCATTTTGGGGGAATTGCCTCCAAAGCCCCCCCCCCCCCCCCCATCAGTACGCAAGTACGAGGGAGCATAGTAAATGAGAGGGGTGAAGGTGACGGAAGTGACTACCCCTCACAGGTTTTGAAGTCATGCTGTTTTAAAGAATTACATTCCTTAGCAAAACTATAGTTTAAAAACAAGCAATATACCTTTTTCACACTTCTATTTTCTTGATATTTACTTGTTCATTTTGAAGGATATTATGCGAGGGAGCGTAGCTACCGAGTGAGAAGATTTTTGCATTTTTATTTGTCTAAACGCTGCACTCTTGGTCCCTTCAGAGCCTAAAAGTGTGTTGGAGTTTTTAGTCAGTATTTGCTATACATTTTTGGGGGGCACTTTTTCAAATTTTGAGGGGGACGATCCCCTACCCCCCCTTAAAAAATTGAGGGGGGACGTGTCTCCCGTCCCCCCGATATCGCTGCCTCTGCCTGCAACAAAAAACAAACAAAATCATTGAGTAGTACATCAACCTCCTCATTCAGTGACATGAAAAGGAGAAGATTTGTAACCAAGGATGATAGAGAGAGAAAGGGAGAAAGAGGTCAGAAAGACAGATACATCTATTTATAATGTTTTATTACGACTCCAGATGCAGTGATCTACAGCATTTGGAAACGGACTCGCTTAATGAAGCCTCAAATATTGAGCGAGGGAAACAGAGCAGGCGCCATATAAGCCACACATCACTAGCGGATCTATAGAGGGATTTTAGGGGGGGGCTTAGCCTTCCACTATTTCTTAACCCCCCCCCCCCCCCCCATTTTTATTCTTCACGAGGGACATGTAGAAATTGAATGCAAGCCCACCCCACACCTCCTACCCTAATATATCTTATTATAGAACCGGTCCTGCCACACACTCCCGATTTTTCTTTTTCCCAAATTTCCCAAATTTTCTTTCCAAAGCAAGCAGAAAGAGGCATGGTAAAAAGTGGAAATTGACCAAAGTGATCGAATCATCTATATTTTTTCTTGAATTTCTTTGCGAGAGCATCAATGGATGTGAGGAGTCCTAGCTTTCATCAAATCGCTTCGATAACTCGTGAATAACTAATCATTTTACAATGTCGGAACTGCAGGGTGAATCACAAATAAAATATATACATATTATAAAAGTTATACAACCAAGCATCAGAATGAATAAAATCTGATCCAGTCGGGAAGTTGAACATAGAGTTAAATTAAGAATAAAAATGGTATATCACCGTGGCTTCGATCTAACCTCGTATGTATTGGCTGGCTGTATTCAAAGACTACTATCCCGCGACTACCCTGGAGACTTTATATAATGATGCTAGTTCATCTGCTTTTGTGCAAACAATCTTCCTGGAATTGGGGTCAGGGTGGCCGCATTGCATGGACCTATTGCATATTGTACCGGGGACATACATTGTCAAAATGTGAAATAGTACAGAATTGCACACACTATTATACAATATCGGACTCAGTCGGGAACTGTATAAATATAAGCTCACAGCGGACATTATCGTTGTCACACATTCATGATCATCCATCTACTGATTCATGCATTCCTTTATTCAGGCTGTCCATCCACACAGCCACACATCCATTCATTCATTCATCCATGCACCAGTCGATCAACATCCACACAAGTGGAAATAAAATGAGCCGTTCTAGTTTTTTGGATGAAATAACTGTGCATTGTGCAATGCGGTAATATTTTCCTATTCAATGCAATTGTGATATAATTATGATGGCTATTCATTGTGCAATCGAAAAGGAATGGAGCTTTGAGAAATAAATTCTATGAATGAATACAAAAAAGTCATAAAAGGGGAAACACACATGGCACGCGCATGGTCAAACCCAACGGAGTCAAGGGGGCGTACCCCTGGATCGTACTCGCAGGGATGGGTTCATGTGAAATCAAATAGAAATCATATGGATGCATCCAGCCCCCCCCCCCCCCCCCCCTTGATTCCTTCCGTTTTCTACTTGTTTAATTGTTCTGGATACAGCTATTCCACACACAAAAATGTCCAAAGTAACTTCTTGTGTCACTCTATGTACCTCAAAAATGTATACACTTATATACAACTATATTCTCGGACTGGCAATCAAGCAAAAGCACCTGCCATACCACGACTGATAGCTTTGTAAATACCCGCCTCATACTGCATAGTATCTGGTGGAAAGGATTCAGACGGTATCGTTAGTTACGAATGAGCAAATGCACTACACGCTATATTTTGTAGAAATACCATATTACGCTTCTTTGAACGCTATGCAGTTTCTATTGTATGCATGCAGAATTAGAAAAGCAACTACTAGCAGCTCAAATAGTATCCATCTTCTGAAGGAGCTATATAAATGGCGCGCACCACCGCTTGATTGCCGTACCTTGATTGCCAGGCCAGGCCGTTGGTTTTGGCGTAAATGCCCTCTGAGCGTCACTCACTACCTGGCCTGATGGTCGTTCGCCGGTGGCATGCAAGAGCAAGAGTAACTCGATTACTTACTGGTATATTGGCTTACGATCTTCAACTCCTGACAATGGCAAATTCTGAAGCAAGTGATGAAGAATGGGTCGAGGAGGTGGATATGCTTGTAAAATTGTAACCTAAATAACTAGTATTCCAATTTATTTGACCAGATACATGCAGCTGGATGCGAAACCGTGAACTGACAGCGACAAAATATAGAACGCGTAGCGCGCGGCAGCAGAATAGGTTTTGCCCCCGTATCGTACAGGCAAACAGAAAAGGGGGAAAAGGGGACAGTGATTTCCAGTAAATGGGACTGTTGATTGATGATAATATGAATGAGTATTATTTATATTGCATGGCGCCTTGATTTTTGTTCAACTTATGCTGAGATTCTCATTATGATTATTAGCAATAAAAGTGGGTTCTTACATAGGACACATGTCTGTCTATTATTTTGATTTCTGGTTCAGCAGAAAAATATTTTGTTAGCCTTCTCATGTCGATGAGATGAGGTCTAGTATTAGTAAATCTAACAATAACATGAATAATAACATTAGATTGTTTTTTTTGTTTATTTGCTTGTCATGTCAAAGAATATTAATGTCACATTGATCCATAAATGCACTTGACCCTTCCGACTTGTGATGACTCCAGCAAATATACTGGCAGTGAGGACTGGCAGTTGCAGTTCTTTGTCAATGAAGGAAATTTCTTGTTTCTTGTTTGGGTGGAATGAATCAGGTTTACAATTTCTGAGGCTACTGAAATAAATTTAGATTTTTTTGTTTGTATATGAATCTTCTACTATCTACATATTACTATCAGGGCGTTTGTGTACTGCGTAACAAACAGTGACAATTTAACCTTCATTAAAATAATGGCATACCCTTGACCCTTCTGACTTCATATAACTCTAGCAAACATATATTTGCAGTCCTCCTGTTTAACTTATTAAATTAAAACTGATATTTTTTTTTCAAGGAGCATCTTATGTTGGTGGAGTTGACTGGAGTGCTTGATTATCAGTACTTTGCCAAGTCGGACAAAGTTTGCAAGTTATTGGTAAGCACAACAATATTATCATTAATAATAATAGAATATATCTATCATTAGTGTCGTTTCCCCCGCCAATTAAGGAGGGATGGGGAGGGGGGCACAAGTGACACCTGTAATTGACACCAAGTTAATTGTACCTTTTATCAAACATTGTACATCTGCACTGCAACTGAAGAAGAAGGTTCATGATAAGGGGGACGGTGAAGGAAGTGGTCCAGGTACCTTCTTTTCTTGTCCTTTTCTCAATTGTTCTCAGTTTCACCACTTGCTGGGGGATGGGGGGGGGGGAGGAGGGGCACGTGCCCCCTATATTGATATGAATAAAAGTTCATATTAATGCAAACTGCTATTGACCCACGTACATCACTTCCCTATATGGTTTGATAGTAAGGACCTGTGTGTTTGTTAAATGGAATGTATTACTTCAATAGTTCGGCAAGGACATTCCTCTTCCTAATCTCATTTGTAATATTTATGTTTTTATGCCGTAACGTAAACAAACAAAGAAATGAGTTATTAAACTCTTAACAACAAAAATATTTTGTGCTTACTGTGTCATGAATGATAATGATATTCTTTACCTTTGAGTGGAGAACTCAAAATGAGCTTTTAGAAAAAGATGGGGACAAAATAATACAGAGTCATGAAAATTAAAAAGAGATAGAGCTAGAAGAAGCATACAGCGGTATAAGGATATCTTATTTACATTTATCGTGAGAAAAATGAAAACCATTAAATTCAGATCCATTTTATATTTGCTTACCTCATTCTAGGGAATTGGAACAGAGAATCCAGTTTTACAGATTGGAAATTATGTCTTCAAGGGAGAATATAAAAAGACTGTGGGTACAGCTGTCTTCTTTGAACAAGGTAAGCTATAGAGATGAGCCATGACTTTCGGGGCTTTTTGGGGCATTTTGGGGGCTAATTTGCCCCAAGCCCCCCATGTATATTTTTCCCTGCACAGGGCTTTGTACTGGTAATTCATGAGAAAAAAAAGGAACAATGATTGACTGTCAAGATCTTTCAAGAATCACTTAGTGATGATGATTTCTGATGCTGATTGTACATGGATATCATGCTTCAACAGCAGTTGTGTACTTTGTGAAGTCCATCTCTCGCAATAGTCAAATTCCTAACTTCAGTCCTGGCTCCAATAATGTAATGAATCCTAACCCTAAACCCAACCAAAAACTCAATGGCAAATAGAGCTACAACTGTTTATGTCTTTGATGAAAAATAGTATTGAGCAAATTCTGCCAGAGCATATGTGAGATTACAATTTTACTTTTTGCAAATGTTAACCTACTATAGATTTAAATTGTTATATGAAATTGAAAGTATAAGACTTTTTGGTGTCGAAATGACAAATGTAAACATAAATACAGGTACCGGTATTAGTATTGTGAAGAAGATTGATGAGCGGTAATGAGGTATGCTGTGTGATTTTGCATATTTTGTTAAATACTTTTGGAAAAGGTCGATTAAAGATGAAGTTGAGTTCTGGTCATGCGATTGCATTGTGAAAGAAACGGTGCGGAACCGACCAGAAAAGGTTGATCATCTAGCATATAAGAATTTGTGTGTATTGCAAGGTTCTGGAATCATCAAAATGATAAGAAATTTGGCCAAGTCTTGGTAAAGTTACAAACACTTGCACAGAAAGCTGTATATGGGGCTACACGAACACGTGGCGTAAAAAGCCGGCCCCCGATTTTTACGATGTTACATGCATATTTAGAATATGAAGGCATTTGAAGAGCCATGCTTTTCAGGGAACATGTCTTAACTGATGTTCTTCCACACTTGCATAATAAGAATGAGTAATGCTCACAAATTATTTTTCACCTCTTCCCAGAACTCAACCTTCTCTTTAAGCAGATCTTATAATGTTCCGGTACTGATTTTTTATTTTTAGAGAAAGATGATAGCAAAGACTGGAGTTACAAATGCTGTACAAATAAAATGCTGGAGATGAGAAGAGTCTTTCTGCAACCTAAAGAAAATGTGACGGGTAAGGCATTTGATTTTAGGATGTATTTCACTCTTTGTAATTTTTACCTGTCAAAGTATAATAACTGAAATTTGAACCCAGTTACAATTACAGGGTATGGATATATCATGGGTAGCATCATCAGTATTAATACTGTTCTCCCGGGGGCTTGCTATCATATTATTATCCCGACTTTAGCCTAGCTACCATGAAGAGTCCCTCGACTGTTTCTTCCTACCAGGTACCTGTCTCTTTCGCCTAAACAGTGGATGTGTTGTGATATAGTGGTTTATTCACTCAAGTCTCATTCCAAGGGTTGGGGGTTCAAATCTCAGCCCAGCTCTAATGTCCTTTGTGTTAATAACTGCATATAACTAATAGATTGAAGTTTAGCAAACCCTCTCTAAATGTTATCGTTGTTTGCATACCATATAAAATCAAAAGCCACTTACTGTATCCATTTATAGAATACTTGGATATGAATTAATATGAATAGAAAATAAAACATTTCACAAATTATTGTAAAATCGGAAACTAGGTAATTAACAAGTGTTAGGAAACTGGCAAATAAAAACACTTTTTTGTTGTGTTTCAATTATTTGATGGCATGAAACTTCAGCAAATTTAGACCACTTGCACAGTTGTGAAAGTTTTTGGTACCTATCGTGTTCCATGTTTTTCTTACAACACATGTCTGTGGATCTGTATAACAATGTATGGGTAATATTGAAAGGGTCAATTCTAAATCTGTAACTGTTTGTTCACTGTATCACCTAATCTTTCCCATATCCAGATGAACAGGAGACTGGTAGCCAAACCACATCAATGGATGTAACAGAAGCAGAGGATGGTACCTGATAGAAGGCAATATATCTCTGAAATGCAACAACAGGATTAAACTTAATTCCACGTAGATCGGTGTTAAGATCACATCCTCTCTTGGAGCATTGCGGACCAGCGCTCATGTCTGTCAGACTTGAAACTCCTGGCGCTCCCCATTATTACCCTGGCTTTAACATGGCTGCCATTACAGCGCTCTAGCATTTCAAGGAATTAATTCCTGCCAGGTACCCATTTACATCACCTGGGTTGAGTGGGGCAAATGTAGATCAAAGTCTTGCCAAAGGACGTTAGTGCCGCGGCTGGACTCAACCCGTGGACCTTGTGATCGACAGTCCGGTGACATATCCACTCGACCACGACACTTCTATTAGATCGGCTTTAGAATGGGGTTATGAAGTGGCTACCCGTCGGGTACCAGATTCACTACAAAATACTTCCTCTCACCTTCAAATGCATCCATGGTCTGGATCCTCCCTACCCATCTGAACTCATCATATATTAGGCAACCATCACTTAACTCTCTCCCCTCCTGTCATACTGAACTATCCGTCTCCTAAGATGCTTCCAACACTTGGTGACAGAGCTTTTGCTGCTGCTGCTCCCAAACTATGGAATAGTCTTCCAAGACAACTGTCGCAACTAGCAATCTCTCAAAACCTTCAAAAAAATATCTCAAAACTCGCCTCTTCTGTTAATAACATAAGTGTAAAGCCCATTTGAATTTGTACATTTGTATATGGAAAAAATGCACAACAAAAATACACTATTGTTGTTGTTATTATCATTAAAAAAAGAATGAACTTGGAAAAGATAAAAACACTAATTTTAAGAGAAGGATGAGATTGAATAATAAGGTGAAAAGGAACAACAGCAAGGCAGAGGCATCAGCTTAATCAATCGGGCCCCGTTTCATAAAACTTGTTCAATTTAAAATGCTAAATTTCTATGGCGCATTTGCTCCCAGCCAATCAAATGCCATGACTTTAGTAGCTTGTAACAGTTCTTGTAACTTGTTATTGGTAACAAGTTTTATGAAAGAGGGCCTTTGTGTAGTTTGTTTGCAATGACAGGATGATAATGCCGATAAATATTCCTTTATTCCTGGCAACTTCCTGGGATAATGTGTATTGCAATACCAGTCACAGCAATGCTCAGAAAATAATATGGAGCAAAGGTTGATTAGTTTCCAGTGCTTCAGAAGCAGTCATTTTAGGCTTCTAAAAAGACCTAAAATGCCTTTTAAAAAAAAATATAAAAAAATTGGTGGTATTTAGAAATGTGAAAAAAGCCTATAAAGAAATGATATATTTTGATGGTTGTAACTAAGCAATGATAAAACTTGTCAGTGTTTCTGACAATGTCAGTGTAATTCATGAAGAGATGCTCAGTGAGGAAAAAACTGTTAAGTGTGTCAAATTCTTCTAGTAAGCTTCTAATTGTGGATTTGCCCATAACTTGTGTACTGTGATGAATAGCAGAATCCTTTTGTTTTGATAATTTTTTAACTTGGACCAGGCAAATAGCAAATGTTTTTATTTTTGTTTTGATGAAATTCATGCAAATGCCCACACATATATGGGATAAGATTTGGCAGTCGGTCAGTTTGACATTTGTTAATACATTGCTTTTTGAAGAACATGGAAAATAAATAGACACCTCAACAATACCTATTATTATTTGCTTATTGTTATAAATGTTTTGCATATGATTGTGCTGCTTGATGTAAATGTTGCGCTGATATTGATTTGCACTGAAGGTGTGAAATTCAACAGACGAGGAAGGAGGTATTTAGTTATTTACTTTCCAATATTTTACAGAGAATAACAAGACCCCCCCCCCCCCCCCCCCAACAAGAAACAAAAAAGACTTACCGGTAAAGGTAATACAAAGTTTTGGTAATATTTCAACAGAATTGGATTATGAAATTTAAAAATTGCATTACCATTGTGAAACCTAGTGTAAGAATATTCAATAAGCAACTTTGAAAAAATTGGGCTCTAAAACGCTAAGGATTTTGAAAAATTAAGATATCAAATTTATTGGTGCTCCCGATAAATTTCAAATTGCGCCTATGGCCATACAATGGTAGCTGCGACCATGAAAATCTCGGAATATGCAGTTCTGATATATAATTTCCAAACAGGAATAGAAAATAAGTCGATTTTAGTCAAGAAACATTGTTTCGAATCTAAAGTAAGAGTTTATTATTCACAATTTCATCAATTCAGACTCAATTTCGACTCAATTTCAACCGCGACAACGATCGAGTATTGTAGGATCGCATGTGCTTCCAGTATGTTCATTTGAACCAAATTCATGACCCCATACCAAAACTTTGTATTACCTTTAACATGTGTATGTCTATCTAAAATATGCATATGCAATTTTTAAGTTTGTAAAAATAAAATTACATTCTAGGAAAAAAAACTTGCTCAATGATATTATGTGTTATTTTTTTATTTTTTATAATGAATGGGACAGAAACTGAACAATTGAATTTACCATATTGAATACATGAATACAGACCTGTCAACCTCTGGAGTTCAAAAACTGTATTCTTTAATCCCAAAAGTTGTATTTTACTGAAAAAAAGTTGTATTCTTAAAAATAAACACGGACTGTTACGTAGATCAATGCGTCTTACAGTTCCTACATACAGGAAGAATTTTTTGAATGGATCATTGGTAGAATATGCATGATTTCGTCATGACTGTTGTGTTTGATAAACCAATGAACATACCCAAATTGCAGATGTGAGATGCTTGAAGGATACTTCACAGGACAGATTGGGCTTTTTGCCATTGAAAATGGCACACACACAGAAAATTTAAAATTAATTTTTTTTTTTTTTTTTTTATTTGCTTCTAAAAATCGTACAAAGTACGACTAAATCATACTGGTTGGCAGGTCTGTGAATATGACATTATTTCCTTGTTCTTAAGTTATTATGGAATTGCCCATTGTACATTTTGTATGGTATTACATTTTTTAATTATTATTTTGAACAAGAAATAGCAATGAACATAGACCTGCTGAAGCATTGTCATCCTGCACTCTTCAGTACAATTTAAGATTTGTTTGAATTCTTTTCTAATTTGCATTTTTACTCTTTATGAGCACCTTGGTTCAAAGCTATTCTTGGATTTCAAAGTAGAACTGTATAAATCATGTTTTCCTGCTAGAATCGCAAGTTGATGACATTTATTAAAAGGAAAAGTGTCTGAAAATGAAATCTCCCCAGTGTTCCAGTGTTGAGATTATGGATTTGTTGATGAAATTGGTTGACATGGTGTTCAAGAAAAGACAAGTCCTTCCTGTCCATAAGATTGCAACATATAGAACAACACTTACAGTCAAATAAGTCCAACCATTGTATCGTTCGTTTTGATCCAAAAAGGGTGTTAACTCATATACTTTCACACAGAGTTAACATCCAACCAGCTATGAACAGACGGTATGGTTATCACTGCAGTTTGTTAAATTTGTTTAAATACACAATTACGATGAATAAGATCCACAAAACATTCCTTTAAGATTTCTTTCTTCACATTTATTTACATTACACATTATGTACACATTATGAGCAGTCTTGAATTATTCATGACACTTGTTTCCAGAGAATGATGATACAATTGAAACAATGGGAGCCATGTTATATGTAATACCCTTGCACAGACAAACTTGGAAATAAGATGATTTAATCCAAATTGACTAACTATTCCATAGATATGTATTTTATCAGTACCAAGCACCTCTGTAACATGGAACTACATGTACCTTACCGCAGTATGTGTAGTTTTTGTTAAAGAGTAAACCATGATAAATCTGATTTTATTTCATTAATTTCTAGAATACATGTACATCTATAGCAAATAATCACAATATACACTGTATACTTAGAAATGAGCATCATGATCAAGAAAATACAAATTGAAAGTTCTTTGAGCTTGCATTTGTGTTCTAGTGATTGGTGTGTAATAACCTCACATTTTCATGAATACAAGTACCTACACACCAAGCTTAGGGTCTATATTTTGCAAACAGTTTTTCTTTGTATATAAGTAAATATCAAAATAGCAATGATTGTGAATTGTTTTTCTTTCTATTTTTTAAAGTAAATCATGAATATTATGTGATCATTAAAATAAACTTCAGAACTAATTTTAAACATCAATAGACTGAAATGGCTTTCTGTTTCACTATATTATGACTAGTTTTTATGGCCTAAAAACTCTTTTATTTATAAGACATTTTTGGGGTTTCAAACTCTGCTAAGCAAACGCAAAACAGCTGTAAGAGTAAGATGGTTCAATCAACCGTCCCATTACCATGGAATCTCTTTAAAATGGTGTTATACATGTATATCATCCATAAAGATCACATATTTTTTACTATGAAATAATAATAATAATAACAATAATAATGAACGTTATTTGTATAGCGCATAGTGCAAAGAAAGTCACTATGCGCTTAGAAAAAAAGGAAATAGAGATAGGGCAGAATAGAAATGAACATTTATGCTGGATACATGAAAATAATTAATTAAATAATTAAATAAAACATGATCTGAGAGCAGTCCCAAAAGGAGGATGTGTTAATAGGTAGCATAGACTTGATGCTCGGTCCCAGTTGTGGAAGATGCTTTGGGATTCTTGACCGTCACTGGTCCGGCTGCTTCTTCACCATTTAAACAGGCTCATGCTGTGAGTTCAAACTTTCCAAACTTTTGTGGATCGTAGAAGGATCCCTTCACAATCCTACCGCCAAAGAAACGGCCATTCAAATCCACCACAGCTAAAATGAAATAATAAAATAATGTTTGATATAGACAAAAGAAATTTGATTATTTTAAGGCCTTCATAATTTTGGGAAGCCCACAATGACACTGAAGACCGACATACTACCCAGAATTCAAAATTTCAGTTGAAAGGTGTTTTTTAATGTGGTTTACTCAACAAACAGAATACAAAATGTATAAAGGACATATAAACTGGAATAAGTAATTATGTTTTCCTTGGAGCTATGAAATGCCACACGTAGAATTTCCAATAAAAGACAAGTAAAATGTTTTTCATATCTAAATAAAGAAAAGACTTGAACTCAATTTATTTGTTACTACAGCATATACTACAGTGACTATTCATGACAAAGTGCAATCTTGGAAGCATTTTCAGCAAAACCTCGGGTTTCAGGACATAGATCTTCATATGCAGGGGAGATGGAAAGATCTGCATACCTTATCAAGATATTCACAACAGGGCGATTGTAAAGGAAGTCTTATCAAGGTATATCAATAAATTACTGCCAATAATGAGTACCATGAATCCTCAATAGAAAAAATTGTATTATTAACGAAATTGATGAAGTGTTACCTTTTACTGCTGCTTCCACCCGTGTGAATTCTACAAATATCCTTACAGCTTCAGTGGCAACTTTGAGGGGATCCTGGAGAAAAACAAAGTGACATAGTGAAGACATACAATATTTGAAGAAAAACAAAATGTTAATTGACTGGTATCACAAACTCTATTTTTCTGTCACTCTTTATACTCAAGTCATGATAATCTTGGATTTGGAAGGCAAAAAAATTGCTGCTTACATAAGCCCACACAAATGATTTCAAATGTAAGGATGTTTTATGATTCAAAGTATTGCTGAATGTTCGGATGAGAGTGATTTTAGGAGGGGTTTAATTTACAAATCATCCCTGCATAATTTCTTTGAAAATGGGATCATACTAATTTCACCAACTTCACTGCAATCTTTTAGCATGCATAATGGAGATATCTCCCAAGGGTCATTGGGTAGGTATCCAACACAAATGACTCTGGGGCCGGTTTCATAAAACTTTTTATCTATAACAAGTGCTAAATTTAAATGACAAATTTGCTCTCAGCCAATCACATGTCATGATTTCAATAGCTTATAACAGAAGCTTGTAACTTGTTATTGATCTCAAGTTTTATGAAACAGGGCCCTGAACCTTCATCACACTTACTTCATAGATGAGGACCTTGACAACCTCTCCATACTTGGAACATTCCTCGGCTGTCTCTGGCTGCAGATCATCATCTACCTCACCGGGACCTACCATATTCTGTATAAAGAAAACACGAAAGGTACAAAAAGCTATGGTTAAAGTCAAATGAGGAAGAGATCAAATACTATATGTACTATTTTCTGACTAGTAACAAAAAAACCTACGGTTATATTAAATGAACCAGTGATCAAATACTATAAAATGTATTTGAAAATGTTAAAATCTACCTGATCCATGCTGCAGAGGTGATAAAAGTTGGCATCTTGATTTATGTTTGCATCGCAGTTACTTTAAAAAAAACAATACATTAAATGAGATCATCACCTCACTGAGTCCAACTACATTCAGCAGAAATGAAGGAAGGAATTTTTACAAGGTCATCAGTATAACTATATACTTTTGAATAACTTGAAGTGCTGTAAAGACCAATGTTCAATATCTGGAACATACTAAATTTGATAATGTAAAGTCTACCTGATCCATGCTGCAAAGAGCGTGGGGGTTCCTTTGATATAGTACCATTAGGCCTAAAAAAAAATGTTTTTCCCTTTGCGACCGACCCAAAAATCTTGAAATCTATGGTCGGCTTTTTAAAAAAGTTTTTTTTTTAGTTAAAAAAAAAAATATATATATATATATATATATATAAGCATTAAAAAATATCAGCCCAAAGAGGGTAAAAAAAGGTTTAAAAAAAAAAATATGACCGATCGACCCATGTTTTGGCACCTAAAGGGCAATACAACATCTTTCTTTTTTATAGGCCTTATAACAGGATGACCCAATTTATAACAGCTATGGGAGTGTTTAATTGGAAATGGGTATGACATGCTCTGAAGAAAGGCTCAGATAAAAACAGAGTGTCAATTGGCAAGAGAAGTGGAGTTGTGGAAGAATACTCTCTGCCCCTATTTCATGAACCTACTGTAAGAAGAAGGATCTTGGTAGGATTCCTGAGAACATCTGTGATGGGTGCTGGTCCTGTCTTTGGGGCCGCTGGTGGAAATGATGGTGGTGGAAATGCTGGTGGAGGCATTGGCGGAGGTGGCATTACAACTTGCTCTAAAACAGGAGAAACACGATAGATATATTTATAATGTGACTTCTGAAAGAGTATCAGGGCAATCATACTATACATTTTTAGAACTGGTTACATTGACATATTGGGTGGACCGTGGAAGGCATTGGTGGAGGTGGCATTACAACTTGCTTTAAAACAGGAGAAACATGATAGATACATTTTATAATGTGACTTCTGAAAGAGTTAGGGGGCGATCATACTACCGTATACATGATTTTAGAACTGGTTACATTGACATATTCTTATAATTTAAATGTTATTATGTTGGTATTAGAGGCTTAGAATAAATATAAGACATAAATAACATATTTTAATAGTCTACCTGTATTTCTATTTCATATATTTCAATTTTCTACTGTTTCTGTCTATTCAGATCATGATTTCTTTTCCTTTTTGTTTTCCTTCTCCCCCTGTCTAGTGAACAGCCGACATAAATGGAATGCAATAGGCTGCCACGTTATAGAGATTACTTTTATATTAATTGCCAATCTAACGATCATACCTTGACTTTCTTTGTCTTTATTGATGATCTTTCCTCCTCTCCTACTTGTCTTCTCCACCTGTAATGCCGTACTGATTCCCTGTTCTGACTTTCCTAATCCTGCTCCTTCCTTGAAACCATACTTAGCCATGATTTTCATTGCCACTGAGTCAACACTGTATACAATAAAGGGGAAAGGGTATATTCATTAAAATTGCTAAAAAGAAAAGGTTGTATTTTTAAAGCATGAATACATCAACAATTTCATCTATATTTGGGGGAACTGCAGGGAAATGACATTATCTCTTATCAAATTATCAACCCATCATTTCACAATCTAAATATATCTTCATTAAAATCATATCAAAGTCGAATGAATTGATTTGATATAGCGAGTCGTTTTGTGGTTCTAAAATGTTGATAGATGAGTTTACTCCTTTCTTCAAAACACAACTATCTTTGTCTTTTTTTGATCTAATGAGATTATGTATTATATGACAAACAGGCAGAGAAAGCAGGTAACTGAAAGTTACCCCAGTTATCAATTTTTTAATACAAAAATGCCACGAGGAGATACTAAGGGATGATGCATGACATCTTTTTTTTCATGCAATGATACTTCTGATATAGTAAGCTTCAATCCTTACACAATTTGTTTATGAATTTGGCCTACATCCCAACAGATTTAGGCTTCTAGTTCCTGCAGATTGCAACCCCCCCCCCAAAAAAAAAAAAAATAATAATAATAATAATAATAATAATACAAAAAAAAAAAAAAAAAATAATAATAATAATAATAATAAATAAATAAAAAATAAATAATAAAAATTAAATAAAAATAAAAAAAATTAAAATGACAACTTACCCCAGCCCCACTGGGACCTGAAAGTTTGCTTTCGGTGTCGGAGGCTTGACAAATGTATTCTGCTCTTGAGGAGGGGCAAATTCACTGATCCTAGGGGGTGTCTTAGCACCCTCAAGATCATCATGGTCATGGTTCCTTCTCTTCATGTCTGCATAAGGCCTATCTCTCGCAGGGGGTAGAGGAGCTGCAACTGTATGAAAAACAGTGTGAAATTATAACAATGCAACATGTCATATGTAACACTGCTAATGTTTATGGTAAAATTCCATGGTTCATAGTTTGGAGTCATGATTATTATTTTTTTGTAATGAACATACCTTTTTTCCTCACTAATGTTGACTTTTCTTTATAACTGATTTTATATCGTAAGAAAACTCAAGAAAAAGTCAAAATGTTGAAGAGCTCCCTTATATTTCATGCGATATCCAGGGTAGATAATATGTATCAATATCCCAATTATTTAACACAAATAATGAGAGGGCCAGAGGATGAACTGCCCCAAACTTTTTGTTATTTTCAAAAGAATCAACCCCATTTATTTTTGCACCATTAAAGAGAAGGTTGAGTTCTCGGAAGAGGTAACAAATAATTTGTTATCATTGTTATTATGCAAGTGCGGAAGAAATTCAGATACAAAATGTTCCCTAAAAGCATGGCTCTTCAAATGCCTTAATATTCTAAATATGGCATGTAACCACATAAAAATCGGGACAGATTTTTATGCCACATGTTCGCGTATTCCGAGATACATATTTCTGTTTTTTTAATACATTGCTTTATACCAAGACCAAATTTCTTATAATTTTGATGATTCCAGAACCTTGTAGTACACACCAATACTTATATGCAACATATGATAACCTTTTCTGATCGATTCCACATAATTCCACACGGTTCTTTCACAATGCATGACCAGAACTGAACTTTATCTTTAAGGTCCAAGTCTTTCCAAATTCATTTCTAGTTTAAATCTAAGGATACTTACATCCATCATCTTTAGACTGGGAATCTTCATTGATCAGTGAGGAAGGTGGGGCAATAGCAGCTCGTTGTGCGGCTGTTGAAAGACAGATATACACAAGAGAAAAGAAATACATGTGTTATGTTCTTACTGAGAATATCAATGGATTTGCACGAGCAAAGTTAATCAAGACATATGCTGCATTTGATCTTGATCCACAAATACATATTTTTAAATGAAAAATAATTGAAAAATAAATCATCTTTAAAATTTGAGTACTAATTAATGCTTAACTTTATGACTTAAAATCTATTCCAGGACTAACCTAAGATTTATAGAACTACTTTTCAACAACATGTATAAAGCTAACTTGTGTAGTCTCAAATGAGTCGATTTAAGTATCAAGGTGAAGAAATGAAAACCCAAAATATTTGATAATTACATCAGAATTGTTGAAATAGGGCCTCAAATCATTCACAGGTCAAACAGCATTTTATGGTGATGCCTTACCCAAAGACTGCAATGCCCCTTTCATTCTTTTGACATGTGTAAAATTTGTAATGTTTTGTTTGTTATATGTTTGTAAAAATGCAAAAGAAAAAGAAAATCAAACAGAAATAAGTAAATCAAATAAAAACCACTTCAGCCTTGCCCTTTTGTGTTGTATTGTTTCTTCTTCTTTATCCCTCTCATTGGACAAATGTAATCTGTCCGTTCTTCCGGTTCTCTTCTACCACAATGTTACTATGGACCAAGGAAAAACCAGTGCATTTATACATACTGTTTCTTCTCCTCTCTCTTTCCCTGTCATCCTCATCATCCTCCATGACTGGACGTCTGGAAAATCCTTGTGGTTCTCTTTCTCGATCTCTTTCTCGATCGCGGTCACGATCACGGCGTTCCCTATCGCGATCACGGTCCTTTTCTCGGTCTCGTTCACGATCTTTTTCACGACGTCTCCTCCTGGAGAATTTTTAATTTTTTTCAAATATTGTTATTATAAAAATGATGCACACTTTTATAGTGAAAACATAATATAAATTAATTCAAATATTTAGCAATTATGAAAGACTGAAAAACTGATGGGAATTAGTTTATTATCAAAGATAAAATACGGGGAAGACTTCTACATTGTAAGTTTGATATATTAAAAAGTAAAACAATATTCTTCCTATATTACATCTTGTTCTAGACATGAAGTTAAAAAAACCATAGTCAATAAAAATAATCATGAGACATTAATCAACGGCAAATATAGATCAAGATATTCATGCAATAATACAGTGCGTCCCAGAAAAAACGAAACCGAGAATTATCGATGTTTTATCATAACTTAATCACAATTATAATTAATAAATGACACATATTTGGAAAGCTTAGACCCTTCTCTTTCATTTGATGCAACTCATATAATGCATATTTCATGCATGAGTGATTTAAATGAATTTGAAGAGAGGAAAACAAAAATTCATTTGGCGGACGGTATCTGAATTTCAAAGAGAAAATCACATTCCTAGAAAGTTGAGTTTCTGCCCTTTAATATGACACCCCAATCAGGAAAAATGAGCTAGGAATAACAAAGTTCTGTTTGTTTAAAGTAGTGCTTGCATTTCCATGATTTTATTAAACAAATTTGTTTTCACTGGCTTCCTGCCGTAGCAACAAACGGAATTAACAAAAGACTTAACTCCATTTCGTTAACAATCAGCCGTAGACGAAAGACTTCATGCATCCTGATTGAGGTGTCATATGAAAGAGCAGAAACTCAACTTTCTAGAAATGTAATTTCTCTTTGAAATTCAGATACCGCCCGCCAAATGAATTTTTGGTTTTCTCTCTTCAAATTCATTTAAATCACTCATGCGTGAAATGTGCATTATATGAGTTGCATTAAATGAAAGAGGAGGGTCTAAGCTCTCCAAATATGTGTCATTTATTAATTATAATTGTGATTAAGTTGTGATAAAACATCGATAATTCTTGGTTTCGTTTTTTCTGGGACACACTGTATAACAGGTCATGCAGTTTGAGTTATTCAACTTATAATCTTCATTAAAAATGTGTAAACTTCAATATGGTTCACATTAAATCTGAACTAATTCTCCAAATGCATAGTGTTATCAAACCCCATTGTCGAAGACCTTTAATAAAATTGTGGATTAATTGTAAATAATACATCATCCCGCTTCTAGTGATCACACCTTAGACTTACCTTTCTTCTCGTTCTCTTTTATCTTGTTCATCCCTCTCCCTTTCCCTCTTCTCTCGTAATTTCTTTGCAACCTTCTCATATTCATTTGGATAAGCTGGATCATACTCATTTTCACCATCTGAACCAAGGCTACTTGATGGCAGATATGAAGGAGCCTTAAAACACAACAACAAAAAAAGGGGGGGGGGGTGAAAATTACATAAGTTGTCAAACCGGATATCTTTTTGCAGCTCTTCATCTTTTAATATTGATGAACTGAAAATATAACGTTTATTTACAATATCAGAGCAGAATGTAAAATATAGAGACTTTGGTGATAAGCTATACTAGAGCTTTATAAGTAACGTTTTAATTTTATTATTATTATCATTACACAGTTTCTACAACTACTATGATATTTTAATTGTTTGAATGGTGTTGGAAATGCAGAGGCTAATCACTGGGATTAAACCCATTTGCTTGGGATCCAGATCAAATATTTGTATCTATAAGAGTTTGTCATGACTCTAAATACATACAGAATTCATATACTTTTTTCTGTTTTTCTGCTCGAAAATGGACTTGATAACGCAGCACTGCTTGAAGAGGCCATTGTCGAGGGCTTACCAATCTTGGTGAAGATGAAGATGATGGTCTTGACGGTGGTGGTAGATTTGATGGTTTGAACCTGGGATGATCATCCAGTAGTCCTGTACTTCCACCGACATCCCTTCCACCGATATCCCTTCCGCCGACATCCCTTCCACCGACATCCCTTCCTCCAACATCCCTTCCACCTATATCCCCACTTGACCTAGTGCTACTTGCAGGTGCAGTACTAGAACCAAGACCAGGTGCTGGTACTTTCTTGGGGTCAAGGACTGGACGGCCGGATGGCTGTTTCATCTTGCGCTGGGCTTCAGTTAGTGCAGCTTTCTTCATGCGAAGATGCGACTGCATCATCTTGATACCCGCTGACCATCCAGCTGGAAAAAAATGCAGGGTAATACAAGAGTTTAAATGTTCAACATACAAAGTATCATAAAAAGTCTTTGAAAATGGCAAATCGATGGCCTGATTAATCTAAATTATCAACCAAAAATATAAAGGATAAAACAACTTAGTTACATTTAACCAGTAGCTTAAGTTTCATCCCAATTATAAACAATTTGAAATGTAGGACCTGTAGAGTATTGGACTCTATTTTTGGTAGGTATTTGTACAACTACACTTGAAATGAAAGACTATAAAATGATGATCTAAAAATTAATAAAAACAAGATTAAAACAAAATTGTGTGGAAATATGTCTTTGTATTCAAATAAATTGGGCTTGTACAAAAAAAATCAAAACGTTTACCCCACAAACCAAACCAAAAATCAACTGGACAAATACTTAGCCTGCATTTAACAAGTCCAAACTTCAAAGGTTTTATAACACATGCTCTGGCAAAAACTATTCTGCTATCATTCGTAACACTATACAAATTTCTAACTTCAACCATAAGCAAAACATAATACATAAATCCAACGGCAACCCAAGCCCTGATATCTCTGATGAATTAAAGCCCTGATATCTCTGATGAATTAAAGCCCAGAGCAATTGTTGCCAAAGTACATGTCGGATCACCACAATACATTTTGACTTACACACATCGCCCTTTTTGTCACCAACAGAGCTGTCCTTCTTTGATGGTCCTGTATCCACTCCCAATCCATCATAGAGCGACATTGTATAAGAACAGATCTGCAGACTTCCTCATCAATCTATTCAAAATATATTAAAAACAAGGCAAAAATTTCCTTTACCATGCCAGTGAAGATATATATTTATTATTATTATTTCCTGTTAGAGTCACACGAAGGTAGTATTTAAAGATTGTGTGTTTCTTCTTGTTGGCCTCCTTTTGCCAATACAGTAGAAAGGGAAGCCAGTGCAGAGACACAGATTCATCAGATGGAAAGGGGGTGGTGGTGCTAGTATGATGAAATATCCATCTGAAGTGTTAAGAAATCATATTCATTAATAAAAGCAAAGGAAGTCCCCCTACATGAGCTTGGGCAATGTTAGACAGAAATAACCATCTGATTTGGGTCATTTCTTTAATAAAACTGACATTTGTTGACATAGTGGAGCCAGACGTAGTCTCAGTGGAACAACCGACGATTAAAGTGACTGAAGTTTTCGGTCTAGGGCAATGTATGCACAATTCAACCAAGTCCAATTTATTTTAAGGCTTTTTTATGTTATCCGTACATGTACAGTGTATGGCTTAAGCACCTTCATCTCCCAGTGCCATTGTCCATGCATAGAGTCTATGCATAACTGGATGACTCTAAAAATAACAGAACATACTTACACCTGGTAGATTCTACTATGTCTATGGGGTACCATAAGCTTAACAACAATTGTTAACATACTGTAATTAAGCCCGCACTTGGTTTTCAGCAGCTGTACTGTAATTTAATCCAGTGTCAGTGGTCTACTTCTACCTATCTTGACATTCTTGGTTCTTCATATCTAAATTTACATTTATTGTAACTAAATCGTTGAGAAAATTATGACAAACAAATATCAATATTACAATAAAAAAAATTCAACTCGATAAATTCCCCGTGTCATTTTGGAGGTCAAATTGAAAGGATCCTAACGCTACTCTCAGATTAACAGATGGGAATTTAACCCGAATTTGTAACCAATTATAATTTCACAAAAATAAGGAAATTAGTAAATTACCAATTCTTTTTGCCAATTACCAAATTCCTCAATAATTATTCTCATTGCTCAGCTCGGTCTCATATTAGAAAGTTGGCGCATTGAACAACAGGTTGCATGCGCATTGTGCATGCGCATTGTGCCTATTTATGGGGTGCATAGCTTTTTTTTAGGACCCTCTACTACTACTAGGCTCTAGTGAGTAGCCTTTGACTTTGTGCATTATACTGAGATCTACTCATATACTCATAGACCATACACTTAGCTTTCCAAGTTTACACGTATGATTTTTTGTTTGTGAAATTGTGTATCACGTCACCCTGCATTCAATCATTGATCACATCATTCACAATCCTCTTCACCATCAACATGATCAATAATTTGCATACATCATGAAGCACATGACATGTCATAGCCCACAATTACAAACAGACAAAGCAGCTATAGATCTAGTATAGAACTAGACCGAAAGCTTCAGTCCCTATAATCGTCGGTTTAACTAGTTTAACACCACTCCAGCAAATCATAGAGAGTCAATGCTGATGCGTATTGACCTCCAGCACTGCACTACGTGTTGATAGGCAGCATTTGAATACATGAATAGTCAATACACTCATAAAAACAGACATGCACACAATAATGCCGATACGGCTGATCGGCAAGTTTGACAGTGGACTCACATTGTCACAATTTTAATTTTTAAATTATTCTATCTAACATCGGAAAGTTGAAAAAAATTGTATTTTACTGCTATTTAGGTGTCATCAATCGTCACTAAAGTACAGATTTTGAGTGAAATATGTTAAACTTTGTACAGTGGTGTTTGAAATGTTGAGAATCAAAAGCACAGCTTTTACTACACAGCCAGGATAGTAATGCACCTAGGCTATGTGAGGTTTAACATAACTTCCGAATTCGGAAGCTTAAAAAGGGTTCGTAATCGTAACATGTAATGTGTGTGAAACCTACACGTGTTTACATACCTTGATGTGGCGGAATGTCAATATCTGTAAATATATGTGACATGCGTACACCTAAAAGTGGTTAGATAAGTTGAATATAGATCTAGATACGAATGGTAAATAACAGAAGAGAAATCGTGGCTGTCTTGCCTTGGTGGTGGGGTGGTCGCCGAAAAAGCCTAATGTCTAATCACAATATTTAGTCATTTACTCCAATGAAATGACAGCCTTTATTAATTAAAGTACACTTTAGTGTACTTCATAATTAAATTTCCGAATAAATCGAATTTAATTTATTTCTCACATTTTAATAGTTGCACCTTTCATAAGTATTAAAAGTGTATTACAAAATACAAATTGTTCGAGGACATGAAGAGCAGACAGCATACGTTTAGCGCGCGTACATTACCCCTAGTAGAAGAAGCAGATCAGAGTGAACCCATGCGCCGAAGCTTCGGCTGGATTATCGTTGTCGAACCGCGTATGTGTCAGTAAACACGTGCCATTCACTGGTGCCTACTCCGTTTCCCCAACTTGTAATTCGGGATAACCAAGAGAAAAGAACTTAAAGAAGTCGACTACCAACCTTCTTGACATTATGGACAGCAGCGCAGACATTTATCTAGATGTCATGTTGTAAGTGTTTTGTCTAACAATATGTACCATGGCCAGGGCATTAGTCTCTACTAGTCTTAGAAGTTAAGAGTTGGACAGAGGGTCAAGTCATTACAAACGCTGTAGGGGCCTAGATCTATGTAGTAGTGATTTATAGCTGCATATATCCTGGCTGTGATATTGATTCTCAACATTTCAAACACCACTGTACAAAACTCAACTGATTTCACTCAAAATCGGTACTTTAGTGACAATTGATGACACATAAATAGCAGTAAAATACAATTTTTTTCAACTTTCTGATGTTAGATCTAGAAAGAATAATTTAAAAATTCAAATTGTAAGTCCAAGTTAGTAGATCTAGACTCTAGGGGTCTACTGTCAAGCAACACTGTCTTCATTGTTTGCATTTAGTGTGCAATAAGTGTATCGAATATCAAATGCTTTGCTGGAGTGGTGACATCCCCCCCCCCCCCCCAAAGATTTGCAATTAAGTTGTTGTTTGGTATTATCGGCGTTTCATTCTTTTTTAGAATATTTATGCCTTTCAGTCAGTTAAATGTATTGAGGTCTATAAAGTCAAATTGAGGAGTCAGACACTTTGCATTATCAAGTCTCGTGGTTAGTCGACGTCTGAAGGGTAGCGAGGGAGGGGGGAGGGGGGGGGGGGGGGGTAAAGCATTAAATGCTGACAGGTTCTGGTATTAATTACTTTTAGACAAATTTACCAAGTTGTTGATGTGGAATTTTGTTTTATTAATATTTTGTGACAGAGAGTTTGAAAGCTCAACACCACATGTTGAAGAGACAATGTTTGAGGGGATTGTGACGTTGGCCTTGAAGCAACTGCATGGTGATGTTGGGGCAGCAATGGCGGTAGATCTTGTGATGTACAATCCTGGCAATTTGCAGGGAGTTCTTAGAGTTCAACAGAGGTGGGTACTATATTTGTTCACCAGATCATGTCTTATAGACTTTATGGGATATTTTAATGAAATTATGATGGGATTGATTTTTCACAAGTTTACATACTCCGTTTCATATAAAAAAAAAAAAATGTACACAAAAACAGCTAAAAACTAGAAATGCAATCGTGTCACAACGATATGCGTGCAATGACGCCGTGTTTCTACGTGTCGAACGAAAGAGCTTCTCTCGGACTATCCAGAGCAATTTGCACGAAGTCTTTAGCTTCTGTAATATTGGAGACAGGTAGGGCGAAAGAAAGGCCTCAATAGTGACCTTGATGGGATGGTAGTGACTATGCCTACGATGTTTGAAAGAAATTGGGATAGGGGAAAGAACCTAGAAAGGGCTCGCAAGCACTGCGTGCAAAAACAAATGGGATTAGTTGCATGTTCGTCATTGCAATCAAGATCGTTCTAGGGGTCAAAAGCGTGAACCCGATTCGCCCCATAGACAATGCGTGTAATGCATGGGCGGAAAACGTAGAGGATCTGTATTATGACCGGAGTTAAATTGTTTTTTCTCTCTCTCTTTATGTCTCTTCATGGGCCGTATATGGTATCATTGGAAAGAGATGTTCATGGTCGTTATTGTAAACTACTCTCTTTTTTTCTATGATAATCCTATCGAAAGATGTGATGTAAAATAAATTTAAAGGACAAAATTGCGTCTTAAATGGCCCCCTTGACCAATTTCAAAAATCCGGCCACGATTTGCCCTGCGTATTGCATCTCGGAATGTCATTGCAAATTTTCAAGAAAAAAAAAGGATGTTTAGGGGGCGAAAAGTAGTCTGAAAAAAATGACGTCATGGCCGATAAGTGTTATAATCGGGCGGAATTCGTATAGTGACCCTTGTTCAAATGCGATTTACTCACAATTTTCTGTGTAAACATATACCATACTTGGTATCATTCGAAAGGGCACTTCATTGCGGTCAGTTTGACACCATTGTCATCTGCACGCGATGTACTGCACGCATTAAAGGCGCTATTACGTAATGCATAGCAAATTCATCATTTTTGGCGATAACTTTGCGCTGACGTTATTAAAATTTCCCAAATTTAGCAGACAGTTGTCACGTATATGGATACATGTGTCTGCCAAGTTTCAACGACGTAGGTATAAAGATCGCCATTTTAGAGCAAGTTGAAGTTATTTCGGAATTTTCTTGAAAATGGCGAATTTGGAGGGCAATTTTCGCAAATTTGGTCAGTGATAGGGTATATAATTTTGTATATGGCTGGAAAGGGCATATTCTCAAGTATCTAAATCCAAAAAAGGGTACGGGTCTGCCAAGCCACAATGGAGATACGGCCACAGAGAGAAAGCCAATTTCCAGAACTTTAGAGGGCGCTATTTATGTTTTGCAAAACCATTGGAGCGTGAAATTTGGCAGGGCTATGTGCATTTATGAGATTAAGATACTGTGAGATTTAAATACAAAACGGAATTTATATGAGAAAGTTATGGCAGTTTTAGATTATTTAGGGGTCAATTTCTCAAGAATTTGAGAGATTTTTGACGGAGTCGGTTTCAGATTTGAATTTTGACTATGAAGATGGCATTTTGAAGGTCAAGTTATGCGTCGCAGAGGAGAGATCATGTCTTAGACTATCTAAAGAAATTTGTTAGAAGTTTGTAGGATCTAGGATAGTGGAGATAAGAAGGGATGAAGAAAGGCCTTAAAATGGACCAGAAACGGACAAAATGGCGCCAGGATGGTTATGCATGAGTGATTTCGAAAATCGAAAAAGTAGGTGACCTTGATGAGATATCAGAGATGACGCCTGAGAAATTTGAAAGGAAAAGGACTTGAGGAAAGTACCTAACTAGGAATAACAAGCACTGCGTGCAAAACGAATGGGATTTCCGGACGATAAGGATAAGGATAAGGAAAAGGATAAGGATAAGTATATTAATGGGGCAGAATGTGAACGAAAACAAGGCAATGACGAAGGTTCGTCATTGCAATTAAGAATCTTGAATGGTTACTTCAACAGTATATCATATATTTCCTCTCTACCTCCATTATATACAATTATTTTAATTACTGGTACCAATTTAAAATTGTTTACTATAAGTCAATTGTCTTTGAATGCCAAATGCACAAGATGAAACATTTCAAAAATATGATACATAATGTACATGTACATGTACAAAGTAGGTTGCAAATTACACATACCATGTAATAATATGAAGAGAATTGACTGAATTCCAAATAATTTTGTGATCCAACTAATGAGAATTATGTGATGTCCTTTGATATATTGCATCAATTGCATTCAGTGTACATTAAAAGTTTTAATTCATTATAAAATGACTGAATTTAGTATAATTATGATGCCTTGTATATAATGCTCCACATTTCTTATCATTTAGCGACTTGGTGAAACTGTGGAGTGCATTGACACTGTATGGATATTATGAAAGCCAGAGATGTGCTTTCACTGTGCGAAAGGTGAGCTTTCTATTACACATTTAACCTTACTACATGTATGTACACTCTGCTGCCTGCAATGTAACATCAGTCTATGGAAGTGGTAGTACATTCACAACCAACTATTCCTTTCATAATTAGGGACATTAATGTACAGATGGAAAACTTGAAAACCAAAATGCGTTCATCACCTTCTTGTCCTTAAAATAAAATAGCAAAAGATCACTACAGATGTAAATATCGATATTGGCGTGTGTAAGCACCGTGTGTGAGTTGTGCAAGGGAGATATCTAGCCATTCTTGTTAGTTATAATAGTACTGTTCTAGAGACCCTTTGTGAACTTATTGAAATTGATTTTGAAGTTTTAAACAGTTTTTTTTTATGTTCATATTCCACAGGAGCCTTCTGATTTCATCCCACCGAAAGAATTCAGAAAACTAGAGGAAGCAGAGCTAGGCGGATGTGGATGAATGGAATTATAAAATCGAGATGTACGTTTGAGAAATTGGTTCCAGACATGGACCAGCCAAAAAAATATGCCATGGACAATGGAGATGCTACTCATTCATGGCGTTGCAATGTCCTTTAACACACCTGGATTAATCAGGATTGTGTTAGGGTGTAGCCAAGGCAAGTCCAAGCTATGTTGTCCCATATCTAACTGACCAGTGACCACATCTCAGATTTTAGTGTGTCTGATCGTTGTATTACGAGCCCTTCTAGTACTCAGATCGGACGAAATATGAAGAGCAACGACTTTAGATTTTGATCTAAGTTCAGAACTCCACAATATTTGGTGAAGTATAATGGAACGCTGAATGCATTGAGCACCTTTGGCTTGCCCATGAATACCAAGCTCACTGTGTTCTCTAAGCAGGTTCCAGTGCCACTATTCTATACATTAAGAATAAATTTTGAACTGAGAATCTTGTGTTTTGATTTCCACATTTTAATTAATGTCAAATACATGTAGTCGCACAACAAGAAAGGATTTTGTGTTGTAGACTCAAACTGAACAGAGTACTATACATGTATTGGTTTCTGTGTTTACCATGCCCGATATATTTCTCATTTCTCATTCTTCATTAAAGCCCCTCTAAAGTGTTGGGAGCCCCATAATAATGTCTCATAATGTGACAGTGAGAGAGAATGTCATTTAAGACACATCTCTGCAAGATTTTCAAAACAAATGTCTTTAAGTTGAATATTGATGAAAGTATACTAAATGTAGGTTTTCTGCGTACAACAGAAAACCCATATTATGTATTCTTTATTTCTTTTATCAATATTTGTTTTCAAACACATTTTTTTTGGGGGGGGCGGGGGGGGGGGGATCTTTGCAAAAGTGTGTTTTAAATGATGTCCTTTTTCAAATTCTGATACAATTTAAATGAAATTTCGCCATCAATTTTTTGGCTAATTTGGGGCTCCCAACACTTTAGAGGAGCTTTAATATATATTACAGAGCAGAGATAAAAATTGTTCAATCTTGAATGTGTAGAAAAATATGATTTTCTGTTTCATGATATACATGCATCAAAGAAATACCTCTCGTGGACAATTTACTTTTTCATAAAATGTAATTTTGAATGTTAGTGCAATTGAAAGGTGGGAAGCAATAAACTGCAAACTCTCGGAATGTAATATGTGTTTCTCAGACTTTCTCTAGACTACGTTATTTGTCCACTGTATTATTTCTTCATGTATTCACCCTTACAGATTTGTTACATAAAGGACATGTTCATGATTATTAAAGGTAATTTGTCATTTGAACCCGATGATAACTTAAAGAATACAAGAACAAAGAATTAAATTTTAGAACTCAAAGGAAATGCCACTTCTTAAACCTACAGAAAGGCGTTAAAGGGGTTCCTGTCCATATCGTTTTCATACAGTCAAGCAGATAAACTATACACGAGACATTTATTGAGATGGATGTAAAATACAAGTCGAATTAAAAGTTATTTAATTTATTAGTGTAACAAATCTCACACAAAATTTGAAACAAATTGTAGATATCATCATTTACCTTACCTTACCTTTAAAATATCAAGGTAAGTGATCATTTATTGATTACTGTACTATCTTCAAATATGCATGTACAGTACCACTAAAAACTTCTCCACCTTATTGCAGGTTGCAACAATTAACATTATTCCAACTTTATTATTTTAAAAGGGTCAAATCAATCTGAATAAGTCAAATCTGTTCGGACTTGTTCAACTTTTTTTTTTTACTTATAAATGCAAAATTTTAATTAGAAAGTGTAAATAACATGTTTAGCATAATTTGTTCCAAGGAGTGATTCGTCTTCACTCTTGTGGAAAATTTGAGTTGTGCAGAGTTAACTGTATTTTACAAAGGGATATAAACTGCTTTTGGTGCAAGTAGTAAAAACTTCCTGAATTGATTACACTCTAATGATAAGTAATCACAATTGAAATCAACTCCTCCAAAGTGGCAGCATAATAAATGTTAACTTCGAATTTTGCCAAACTTCCTGTACTTGACCTTGTTTAAATTGGCAAAGAGGAATGATGCTGGATATAAACTTAAAGTTCCACATGCTCTAGTCTCGTCTCAGTTTCTTCATTGACATGTCTCAATTTCTGTCTCACTCACTAGCATTCAACTTACACTGCGCATCTCACGATGTCGACGTCCATAAAGCACAATTCGTCCCAATTATCACGATGATGTACAGTGGCTAATCATGAGAAGTATGTCATAAAAGAATAGTGTTGTAGAAGACTAGTACAAGTAGGTTGAAAACTGTTATGCTTTCCATCTCCATGGCACATCTTCCCCTTCCATCTTGTTTCTTTGCACTGCATTATATAACCTTCACTGCAGATGGCGTTAACCTAATAGTTTGTATCAACAATAAAGTTTCACCATGCAGCATTTGGGTGTGATGCCCTTCTCACAGTGGCATTTTAGCCATGCCGTTACCCATCACATCAGTTGTCAAGTCCTTTCCAGAAAAAAATAGTCCATGTACTAATAACCGGTACACATAGTTTTAATAATATTAATTTAAGTTACATGTATCTGGAAATAGCATGATTAAGAAGGGATCTGGAATATCAATTTCTCAAATTCATTCAAAATATTCAAATACACATATTTTTTTCCTCATTAAACACTTCTCTGTCACTTAAAATGAAACACAA
This sequence comes from Strongylocentrotus droebachiensis, assembly GCA_035222895.1. Taxonomy (NCBI): domain Eukaryota; kingdom Metazoa; phylum Echinodermata; class Echinoidea; order Camarodonta; family Strongylocentrotidae; genus Strongylocentrotus; species Strongylocentrotus droebachiensis. The sequence goes on from JAVYIG010009940.1 coordinate 40,329, forward strand.
TATTTTAAGGGTTCAGGTGGACAATGCCCTTTAAACCAAGTTTTTTTATTAAATAAAATGGAATGAAAGGAGCTGGAAGGAAATCGGAGCTTATTTATTGAATAATTCCTTCAGGAGCACAACTGAGGTTCGGTTCTCGTCCAGCAAATTATAATTACTCATATGTCGCACTGTATGCATCCAAAGGTTAGGAACATGGAAACACCTTTGAAATACAAGTCTCTTTATGGATACACTTGTGTATAATTTTCTGACCAAGATCCTTGATGTGTAGAACCAGAGGCAGAATAATATCAGAATTAGGAGAGAATTGTTATGGTTGGCATGTTCTTGTCTCCTCATCATGAAGCTGAATCCACTGCTGAGTCCTGACTCTACAAAGACATAAAATATGCCTTAATTTGGTTGCACTTTTGCAAAACTGTTTGGACCTGTTCTTAAGACGCAAGTTCACAAGAGGCGAGATGCACAATCTCTGCTGCTATCGTCACATTTAACAAAGTTGAATTGTAGGTCACCTTTTATCATCCAGCTCGTAGAGTTCAATGAGTTCAGTGACGATCTTCTGAATAATCTCTTCACTAATGTCCTCTGAAAATGCCTGCAAACACAAGTTGAAATAGATGTCAAAAATCACAGTAAATTTAAATTGGAAACTCATTGGAAAGAGTTCTGGCATAATGAGATACTTGATATAAAAAATGTCATCCTCATGGTTCAAACTGCCTCATTAAAACATGTTTCCACTGTAATGGATTCAGTGTAATGCGTCGCCTTGATACTCCCCAGCAATCTAAAACCACAGAGTCTGTAATATTTAAAGAGATTAAAAATCTGGACTATTTCCCCAACATGATCTCAATACAGACAGGCCTGCTGCCTTTCCTCCCCCCCCCCTTTTTTTTTTTGGGGGGGGGGGGGTGGGGAAACTCCCTGCTAATATCACTTTCTCCTCTCATATAGGAGAAAGTACACATGCTTCATGTGTCCTTCATGTACACAGAACCATAGTTCTGAATAGCAATCTAAAAATGCCCCTTACGTCCATGCAAATATCCTTTGTGCACATCCACAAAATTGAAATGACTGCACACACTAAATCGTCGTCATCATAAATATATAAGTTCACATTTTCCCTCTTAATACTGACTTTCTCGCCGTGATGAAACTTCTTCCCTCCACTTTTTCTTGTATTTATTGAGATTGATTATAAAGTCATGAGGTCTATTTTAAAAGGATTCATTTATCTGCGATGCCAGTTTTCGGGCTATAGCCTGAATTCAGGCCCTGGCAAGTTATTTTCAGACCATAGTTTAGGCTTTTTTGTGTACAAAATAGCTCATTCTTGGTGATTTTCAGGCCCTCTGATCAATTCTAACTGCCAGCCCTGATTTATAAATTACAAACCTTCCACCATGGATTGGCAGCCTCATCATTGAGTGGCACCTCCAGACCATAACATTGTAAAGAAAAGTACATGACAGCTACAGCCATGTGTTGAGGTTTGGTACGCAGGCCAATATCACTATGGTAGCTATCCCTCAACATGGCCCAGGCTGTCCGACAGACTGGTGTCTGATCCCAAACATCTCTGTCCATCCAGTGTGACAGGGACTTCAGGTAATGTACAAGGTACTTGTGGGGTAGGTCACCAATCTGAACAGGAAACAAATTCTGGTTACAAACTAGATATTTTTTAAAGACAGTATGTACACAAATATTCAGCTTTCATTACACCAGGGAAAACACTGTCCCTGTTTACACATGGTTCTTGTACAAATTGATGAAGCTCCTATTTCAATGTTTGAAAACATAAAGGAAACCACATTACTATGTTTATGCTTATCGAGGGGAAACATAGGGCTCAATATGTTATGGCATACTTTTGAACTCATTGGCCCGAATTCACAAGGAAGGTTTATGTACAAACCTTGGTTTGTAAAAACGCGTCATATGACGCACATAAACCTAGGTTTGTCAACAAACCTTTGTGAATTCAGGCCAAAGTGTTCTACTATGAAAAATTATGTGTACAACAAAGAAAACTAGGAATATATTACTACAGAACTGAGTAAATTTCGTTTTATTGTAAAAATTATTATGTCATTATTTTTGCTTTAAGGACAACATACCTTTGGGTTATACTTGAGCATACGGACCAAGAGCAGTTCGCAGTTGACAAGACTGTCCCTGAGTTCCCAATATTGTTTGCCAACTTCCAATGGAGTTTCTTCCTTATGTAGAATCCTGAAAATTTAGTTTGAAAAAAAAGAAAGAGATTAATGAAAAGTTGGAACAACATTACAGAAATAAGAATCCTACTCCCTATATCTTGGAATTGACCAACGAATGACTCTTTAAATTTGACACTGTGACCAAAGTTTATGTAATATGCAGGTAACTTCTTCATGATTAATAATGAATACACAGTTTCATGTAGCTTGAAGTTAATGACCCAAACTTAATATATTGATAGAAAAAGATCTCAAATTGCATTACACTTCTAAAAGTCAAAATAACAATGAACAAAAAAAAAAAAAAAAAACGGCATTTATAATGCCTTCGTCGATCCAGTAAACAATTCTGAGAGGAACGTTGAGAATGATTTGCATAGATCAATGAGTAAGAGAGGGAGAAGTACATGTATATGAGCTTTAACGAATTGTGACCCACTGACCCTCAAGGCCTCAACACTAACCTTCAATTTGGAAAGACAAAAAAAATAAAAAATAATACCAATAATAATAATCATTATTAAGATAGTAATAATGAAATTCAAAATAAAAATATTTTGATTTGTTTTCTAAATTTAGTTCTTAAATATATGATGCAGTAAAACACTAAAGGCCAAGTTCCTATGAGTTCGTTCTCTCTAAAAACAATATAATAATTTACTTCTACAGACAAACTGGTGTTTTTGCCAACATATTTACAGCAAAGATTTGTTGGACCTCTTATATTGAAGCCTATAGTAAATGAGCTTGGCTCTGCTTTTGAATTTGATATGAACATGGTACATCGTTTCTGTCGTACCTGTAGCAGACATTAATGATGTCTCTAAGTTTAACGTGCTGCTCTTCCACTTTGGTGGCAAGGTAGATGGCTGTAGCTCCTATCAAATATGGATCATAGTTGCTCAGCTCACACTCGGCAAAGAAGCGATGGTAGATACAGCATGCAGATGCCAGCGTCACAGATTCCAAGTGTAACTTGATTCCGGCTTCCATCACATAATGGATGACCTACACATGTGAAAGAATATGTCAGTACAGGGATGTGCTTGGCCACAGGCATATTTGCTTATTGGTTTCATATGAAAGAACTTCCTATTTAAACATGCTAAATGCAAGTTGGCCCCACAACAATAACGTGTTGGTGTAAGCAGATAAAATCTATGACCAGGGTATAACTAACCATAACCTATAACAGTAATCACAGTGGTGGTGAAGCTGACATGGTCAAACGTTTGCCTTACTGTCTAATTTTGGAATACATATATACACATGTATGGAGGCAGTGGCGTACGCAGGATTTTTGCAAGGGGGGGGGGGGTTTTCAAATCGGTCCCAAAATTTCGCAACGACTCAGCCAGCCGCTGAATAAGCGGGGGGGGGGGGGGGGGGTAAGCGTACATTTTTATTTTTTTTTAGAATCCCAAAAAAATCGCAACGTCTCAGCCAGCTGCTGAATAAGCGGGGGGGGGGGGGGGGGGGGGGGGGGGGGGGGGGGGGGTAAGAGGATACTCTTTTTTTTTTTTTTGGTCTAGAATTTTGAAAATTTGACATTTTGTACAGTTGGGGGGGGGGGGTAAGGTCACCTTTTTAAGGTCAACCATCGGCAATTTTTTTTTTTTTTTTTTTTTTTTTTTTAAATTTATTTAAAAAATAAATAAATAAAAAAATAAAAAAAAATCTCAAAAGGGGGGGGTTTTCAAAATAACATACATAAGACATACACATAAAAAAAACTTGAGGGGGGGTTTAACCCCAAAACCACCCCCCTGCGTACGCGCCTGTATGGAGGTAGAAAGAAATGTCTCTAGAATGAATGATTTATGGAGAAATCTCTTTAGGATATATACTTAGGTACATGTATTTCTCAGTTGTGAATATCGCATTGATGAGTCGATTTCAAATTAATTATAACAGGTAACAGTTATAATGGTTCTATTGATGTTGTTAAATTCAAATAATTGTTTATAAATTTGCCAAGTAGTCTATAAAAAGGACAAAACAAGTTTGTCCAGCTAGACAGGCGACCCTAAAATAATCTTGTCCTCTTAACCTTTAAAGTTTATTGAAAAATAAAACCCCAAAACTTTAATGATTTGGTTTATGAACATCACTTTAAAGCAAGCACGAACCTTAAAATGAGTTTTCTTGTCTAAATCTTCTCTGGCGATATTGAAAACTTCACCGCCATCAGCATCCATATCTACGTCAATAAATGTAGACTTTTCAAATTTGATGTGATTCATTGCTGCTTGCAGAGTTCATAAGTTCTAACAGTGCTTGTATGTGATCTTGTCTCAGTTTGCTGTAAAAGAATAAGAAGATACAAGGGAAAAATAGATTCTGATCATTCTGTTCTCAGAGTTAATAGTTATGTATACTGAGGTTAAACTGTCAGTGACATGGAATGACTCTGAAAGGGGAGTCCATTCTGATATTAAGTCGGTTTTAATTAGGACTTTTAATACAAGCAAAAAATTAGAAAAACAGGTAAATAAAAGTTTGAGCAAACTTATCAACTTAAATACCTTGGCCTGGGAGCTCCTCACCAATTTGCTCTATACAGAGTAGACATTCATTTTGTTCGTCATCGATGACGGAATACATTTTTCCATACTTATTTGCAAATTGCAATATATCATATTAAAGGCAAAGTCCACTCCAAAAATAGCTTACTTTCAATAGAAGCAGAAAATCCAGACAAACCAATCAAAAAAGGTTTGAGCAAAATCGTATTTTTGCATGTCAGGTTTGTACATTAAAAGGAAAATAGGTAACATTTCATACCAAAATTGTGTAATTTTTTAATAAACCTTCAACAATGTTACCAAGTCACTTTAAAGTTTAAACCAGATTATCTACCGTAGCGTAGATACAATTTTTGAAGTATTTTGCATCTCGTATCCCCTGGCCTAGACCGAAAGCTTCAGTCTCTATATCGTCGGTTGTTCCACCAAGACTATGTCTGGCTCCACTAGACCTCCGGATATAGAGACTGAACGACCGCCTATGCCATCGTACGTTGAAGATACACTCTACGGACGATACTGCCCTGACGCTAAGTTAAATCCTTTTTTTGTTATAATCGCATGCACTAACATATACAATTTGCATTTAGAATTAAACTACACATGATAAACATTAAGAAAATATGTACCTTGGACCTCTGCATATGAAATCTTCTTCAAAAAAGTGTTATTATCTCTTCCACTTGACTGTCTTCAGGCGTCAGCTATCTTGAATCAAAGTAATGAATATTCATGCCAAAGTTTTTTAGTCTCCACCCCATTGACCTCATTCATAGACGTGCGCGTATGTGCACGTACATGTTTACGAGTTCTCGTGTTGTCTGCTTCACGTGCGCGCGCTATCCTCGACGTGACGCGCGGATGAGCTAGCCTAGGCGAGGTCATTGAATATGCATTAGCCACCATTTTGATTTCTGTCGGTCAGAATGCTTGACGTGGGTCATCGAGAAGCAGTCAAAAGCTCGGTAAGTCCTTTTATTTCTTGTATATTTATATTTCTTGGGAAAGGGGTAAAAAGGGAACTTTTAGGGACTGACAATTGCCTAGAAAATTACTGCAATTGAAGCTAAATTATGTATCTAGGCCTATTTCTCCTCAAGTTTGTCATGTTTGTGGGAGGGGCCCAACGCCTGTAACGGCTAAAATTTAGCCGTGATATCTTCAACGTACGATGGTATAGGCGGTCGTTCAGTCTCTATATCCGGAGGTCTAGTACTAGAGCCAGACGTAGTCTCAGTGGAACAACCGACGATATAGAGACTGAAGCTTTCGGTCTACCCCTGGCCCTGCTCCTAGACTAATTTCAATTTTTTTTATTTCCTAAATTATTTTAAAAATTACAGTTTTCCTGAATTTTCCTGAAAGGCTGAATTGGCTAAAATTACATTTTTTATAAATCAGGTGGAATTGCCACTGAGGCTGTTTAATTCTTCAATTAATGTTCTTATTAATCTTGGCTCGCTGGCGCTCCTAGCTCCTTGATTTTACGAGATGTTTGCTAGTGCCACAGACACAGTGCTATAATAGTAGACTAGACTTCAATCTTTGTTTATCATGTTTATCAGTTTAGGAAGATCAGAGACATCTCCGTAGCTTGGCCCATGGCCATACCATATACCAGCCGGACCAGTGAAGTGGTAGTGCTGGCGCACGTATACGGGGTACGGCTCCTCGATCCTCAGCCTCGCCCTACCTAGTATGGGCTAGGGCCAGGCTGCACCGGCTGGCCGAGGCGCCAACCCGCGAGCGAGGCGCGGCAGGCTGCCTGGCGCTGGCCTAAAAAGCCCCGAAATATAAAATTACCGAGTTACATGATTAGATAGACTACGCTTAGAAACTTACAGTCAAACCAATCGGACATATCTTCAGAACAGAACTTCCTTTTCATCGAAATCAAAGTCAAGAGCGTCGTGTAACTCAAGCTAGGTTCACATTTTCTGAAATTCCATGGGGGCTGCCATTTTTTCAGTTCAATTTTACGCTGTGCGCATGCGTCGAAGAGGGAATTTGAAAAAAAAAGAGTTCTCCCAGCAAGACGCAGAATTCAGAATCAACAATTTTGGGAACTGATTTTGTTTTTATTGGTTCATTGTTTGCCGTTTCAAGTTATCGCCATGGCTAGTGTTTTGGTAAGTTTCTTTTTCTACATGTTTCAAAATTAATACAAGATTTGTATCTTTTTACGGCAAGCTAGCTATGTTTGTCTTGGGAACAAATTGGTTTTAATGATACCCACACGTTGAAATTCATGTTGGTTCAAATTAACTCTGCTGTAGTGTTGTCATTCAGCAGGGTCATCATCAGGATCATGGACGTGGTCATATTTGTTCATGCTCTTTGCAATTTAGGATCTATCTGTAAACTGTTAATTCTCTTTGTGTGTGTGTGTGTGTGAGTGTGTGAATGCATTTTGATTCTTTATGTATGGAGACATTGCTTCCCAATCCGAGAATAGGGATCGTCCGCAAAAATATTAGGATCGCCCACATTTTCGCAGACGTTCCTATTTCCGATCCGCGTGTTGGCGATGCGAAAAACTGATTCCGTAATGATTTTCTTGATGCATTTTACATTGATTTTCTACAGAGACTTCGAGTTATGACTTTAAATGAGCGATAAATCCTCGGGCAGATGGACAACCCATAAAAGTAGACGGTGAACTGGGGCTATTTTATTATGTGGAATCCGTTTTTCGCATCGCCAGCGCGTGGTTCAGGAACCCGAAACCTGCAGGGCGCTGATGAAAAAAAACGTCCACAATTAATTTTTTATATTTCCAGTAATTAACCAAAGTGTAAATCCTGTCAAAAAAAAGAAATCCTGTCCATATTTGTAGACATTTCATTGGGTTTTTTCCCAGCGATAGTCTTGGTCCTTCCAGTTATCAACTTGGCCTCAGCCAATGTACAAAATTAGCCACAAAATGAGTTTTTGTTTGTGTGTGTTTAGCGTATGTACAGACTACAGAGTTCACTGAATTTAGCGGGCTCCCTGATCCCGTGCCATTTTACACTAATCAATATTATCACAAAGTAAGTATCAATTTGGCAATGTGAAAAAGCTGTATTTGTGTCCACCGCTTGATTGTATTTAAGTTTCCTGCAGAACACTGGGGGATTAGTATTTAGACGAGATTTTACTGTTAGATTAGATTCTTTTGACCAAAGCTCAGTTAAAATATCACAAGTTCACAACAACCACACAAAATTAAATAACAAAATCTGCTTACATTTCAATGAAACTTAATGAAATTGTGATTATAAATTAATATATTATTATATTTTCATCTTTTTAGGAGGATCCCACCTTGGAGAGAAACTACAAGGGTCATAGAGACACAATAACATGTGTTGACTTCAACCCAAACATGAAACAGCTCGGTATGAAGTCATTTCAATGTCATGCAAGAATGTGTTCTATATTTCAGGTTTTCAAGTTACGTTGTAATTGTGCCATTATGCAAATCTGTCACAATCAAATGCCATGATTGATATTTTTTCTACTTCTTCTATTTCAATTGAACTGTTAATCATTTGTCAGTTTGATAATTTTCAGTTAAAATTATCAGAGGTTGCTCTAAAGTTATTTGTTTAAAGAAGAAAAATATGAATACATGTCATGCTATGTGAAAAACCTGAAGAGGCATATTATACATGCTCCTGCCAGCCTGCCTAGGCTGCCAGCCATTAACTTATATTACTGTACTTGTAGAATATCTCCTTGACCAATAGTTCAGTGTTTTTTTTCTTCTCAATATTCTAGCCTCTGGGGCCATGGACTCCTGTCTTATGGTGTGGAACTTCAAGGCTCAGATGAGGGCTTTTAGGTTTGTGGGTCACAAGGATGCTGTCCTCTCCGTCAATTTCTCTCCGTCAGGGCATCTTGTAGCATCCTCGTCTAGAGATAAAACAGTCAGACTTTGGATTCCTAGTGTGTACGTACATATGTCCTTTCTTTTGTTCATTAGTCATCTATTTTTGTTTGTTTATAATATGTTTCATCTTGCATTGTTGTACAATGCAACTTCTGAAAATGAAAAATTGCAATTGGTTGATCAAATCCTAATGAGGCTTACTTTACACAAACAGGCCTGGGGGGTGTTTCACAAAGATCCTAAGTTGAACTTATCTCTAAGTTGGACTTAAAAATTATGGAAAGCCATTAGCATCCTTGAAAATATTTTGTAAAAGTTATTTTAAAAGGCATAAAATGTTGATTCAAATCATTCGTATTTTCTAACATCATGGGAGATTTCATGTTCTTGATGTGGAATTTATGGAAAGTCTAAAATACTTGATTTTTCGCTTTTAAATATATTTAATTTAAGGCCCAAATGGCTGTCCATAATTTTTAAGTCCAACTTAGTGTTAAGTTCTACTTAGGATCTTTGTGAAACACCTCCCAGGTCCATGTTTGACCCCAAACCTCTTACAGTAAAACCTTACAAATTTCTAGATTTTAACAATAAACCCACGCAATTGCATACATTAGTTGTTGCGAGGTAGGCTAAGAGTTATGGCTTGTCCTACCTAACAACACTTCTATCGAGAAGGATGGTTCTTCTTCAACACCCACACTGACCCCATAGATTCATATATTATTGTGCTATTCTATTGTTACTTCAGGAAAGGAGAATCTACAGTTTATAAAGCCCACACAGCCACGGTCCGCAGTGTCCAGTTCTCTCATGATGGTCAGCATCTACTCACTGCTTCAGATGATAAGACAGTCAAGGTAAGGGTGTTTTATTGCTTGACAGCAGTGACAAAACAAATTCTTTAGGCTTGTAGCTCAGTGGTTCGGGGTTTTATGGCTCAGAGGATGTAGTCTATTATGTTATAAAAAGGTTCTTCTTTTAGTCATTCAGTTCAACATAATTTACTTATATTGACAATGACATCTATATGTGTACTTTTTCATCCTAACATGAGGCGGTCATTTTATTGGTCAAAGTTTTAGTTATAGCTTTAGTTTGGTGTTATGGAAAGAAGTCATATTATTCCATTTATGAAAGGTTTTGATTTGGAACGTTTGCTCCACTCCTAGAGGTTATTACGGTAAACAGATTTTTTGTTAACATTCTGTGGTTTTCACAGGAAGTAAATTAGTGAAAGAGATAACAGAAATTATGATATGAGAAGATGATTATTGGATGGAATCAGTAAACCTTCTTCACAATTTGACATGAATTAGAAAAAGTATAAATGCACATTGATTGTACATGATTTATTCTTAGTAGTGCTTTTTATCTTTGATTTTTGTATTAGTTACATGTATAATATTGTATACTATCTGTTAGTGGCTTAGTGCGCAGTAACTTCAGGGGGGTGTTTCACAAAGACTAAGATCAACTAAGTTGGACTTTAACTATGGCAGGCCATTTCTCTCAAGGGACATACAAATCGTGGTCAAAAACCTGCAGAATTTTCATTTTTGATAGCTCATTTTTGAAAGAAAAAATATATAAAGATCATACTTTCTAAACTAAGGTGTTTTTCTCTAGTTTTACATCTGGTTCAAGACCTTTTAAGGGCTTAAATCACCTACCGTAGTATAAGTCCATGTCTTAAATATGTCTTAAGTTTACAATGTAAGGAACTTGTAAGGAACTTTTTTTCTTTGACAATGAACTATCAAAAAATGTAATTCTGTAGATTTCTGACGTCCCTTGAGAGACCAATGGTGATAGCAACCAGTGGCATGAATGGCCTGCCATAGTTAAATTCCAACTTAAGTCGATTTTAGTTGTGGTCCTTGTGAAACACCTCCTAGATGTTCCCACATGATTTGCTTTGCAGGTGTGGACAGTTCACAGACAGAAGTTCCAGTTCTCCCTGACTCAGCATAGTAACTGGGTGCGATGTGCCAAGTGGTCACCAGATGGTCGACTGATAGTATCTTGCAGTGATGATAAGACAGTCAAGGTGTGGGATAGGACCAGCAAGGAATGCATACATACATTCTTTGAACATGGAGGGTCAGTTGTTTTACTATTTTGATTACTTTTATTATCATGTAAACATTAGACAGTGTAAACAACATACTTAGATCAGTAAATTCCAAATTCATATAACATAAAATGAGAAAATCCACAAATTTTGAAAGAATGATAATTTTATGGCAAGAAGATGTCATAGATTGCATTGTCAAATATTATTGTTGTTGTGATCCATTTATTTCCTACATTAAACTTTTTGGAATCTGGACTACTCATGAAATTGAGAAGTTTCATGCATGAGAATAGTGCTAGTTTTACAGTACCCGGTAATCTGATTTTTTTTGTTCAACATCCCATGGCAAATGACTTTTGATATTGATTCAGAACAGTACATTATATGTTGATTTTTGTTTTCCTTCATTAGGTTTTATGATCTCATGTAGACGTATCATTCATAATCTTATTACCAGATATTGTCAATTAATATCAGGCCACTGATAAAAAATGCTACATTATCATTATTTGTTTACAATTGCAAATTCAGACCTTTTCTTTTAGGGAAGAGCGCCCTCTTCAGGTGAATTTGATCTGAGAGGGAAAGGGGGGGGGGGGTGCTAATACTACCACTTGAGCTCCTTTTTAAAGTTATTTATGTATACTTTTTTCACTTTCTGTAGCAGTGGTTATACTAAGGTCTGTGATGTTGATACTATTACCGGCCCAGTATCCAAATGCAAGCTAATAGAAAAGCAACAAATTAGCTTTGAATTAAATAAATGAGAAACTATGAGTTTCATAATGATGTTTCAAAAAGGTCTTCTGTACTTGGCATGCATAAATATTTGTTCTAAGTCAGGTCATTTAATAGTCTCTCTCTCTGTATACAGCTGTTGGCTCGGAATGACAAGTGCTTAAATTTGAGATTTAAATCACTCGTTTGTAAAGAAAACCCCTTTAAAAAAGATGATTATCTTATTTTTTATTATATTTGAGCAGTACTTTGTATTTCCTGATTTTTTTATTTTAAGTTTATTTTATTTTCTTATTAAGGATTCCTTAAAGTATTATTCAGAGTTGCTTCAAAATTGAATCCATATTTCTGTTTCCTTTTAAGATTTGATATTGATAAATGACTATATGACCCTGAATCGTGAATAATAAATAGGATGTTAAATATGATAAGCAACATGAGGAATACACAAGGATTTTGAAGATTTTTTTTTGTTTTTCTTCTAGGTTTGCTCATTCAGTAGCATTTCATCCCAGTGGCACTTGTATTGCTGCAGCCGGTACGGATAATACAGTCAAGGTGTGGGACATCAGAATGAACAAATTATTACAGCATTACCAAGGTAAGTCGACTTACTATATTACAGTCAAACCTGCATCAACGACCACCTGCATAGATAGACCATCTGTCTATTAAGACCACTTTTCATGTTTCCTATGAGCAGTCTTTGAATTTGAATACAGGGACCCGTTTCACAAAGCCTTTTTTCAATGACAAACGACAAAATCAGTAACAAATCTGATGATAACCAATCAGAAGCAAGGATTTCACTAGCTTAATATAACAAAAGCTGTCATTTGTCACTGATGACAAGTTTTGTGAAATGGGGCCCTGGTTTCACTGTAAATGCATTTATTACAGCTACAGTGGCATAATTGTGGGGATGCAATCTAGATGCAGCCATTTGGAATTCGTTCATTCACACTGACTGCAAGAAAACCAAGAAATCAGGATATGCATCTGTTGCTGAGTTATTGTGTATTGCTTTGGTGTAGCTGCTACTGAGAGCATAGCACTGAGCTGTTCAGATCTATTGGCCCAAATTTATGAGAGAATTTTATCTAAAACCCAAAGTTAAAACATTCATAAACATAGTGTGTGCGAGTCCTCATGTCCAATGGCAGGCAATTCACTTCAGTCCATGGTTTTTAATTTTTAACCAAGGATTTAATCTAATCCTCATTGGTGAATTTAGGCCGTTGATTTAAGAAGATAAATGGTAATGACTCTGCACACTTTTCACAAAACTACTGAAATAGGGTTGCTCCAAATTTTTGTTTTGTTTTTTGTTTTTTTAAGTGTGAAGTTTACCTTGTATTTTTTTTTTTTTTCTATTTTTTGGACCCTCTGACAGGCCATTTTATTATAAATAAATCTCTGAATAATATATTTGAATACATGTACAAATGAATATTTTATAAAAACTTCAGAATAAGATATATATACATAATGAATATCAACCATAATAAGCGATGGCTGAAAGTATAGCATATTGATTATAATAATATGATAATGATAATACTATACATACAGAACATGATAATAACAAATATAACAAAATTGTAAACAAAAGTTGCTTTGATAGCGACTCAGACACAAATAGAGCATTCTTCATTGCATGCACACCCACATGCAATGCTAATTTATCTGCACAGGCTTCAAAATATGACAATCTCCCTGTACATGTGTAGGGGGTTGCAATTTGAAAGTAATGTTTGAATTTCGAATATTTGATAGTAATTATAATAATAAATGAATTCCAGCAGAATAAAATGAAAATTATGTTATTTTATAGTGTCAAGTAAACTAAAAACATGAAATTTAATTTAATTTTATGAACTGTTTGATTTTATGCCATCATCATGTAAGGCATGTTGTATGAATTTTCAGTCATAAAAGGATCAAAAGAGAATGGAAAGTCTTCTCTTCAACTCTATAGTACAGTTCTAAAATATATCCCAGTAAATAATATGGTATTTTGTATTCATACGTAGATGGTATGTATGCCTATAATGCAGTTTGAATGCCAGAGAAAACAGTATGCCTTATTTCATTTTAAATGGTAACCTTTCAAAAGTAATTTTCTGAAGTTTGAAATCGATTCACTTGTGATCTGGCATTGCTCTTTAGATGGAAGATTTTATTAAAATGATGAATGAAACCTCTCAACTACAGACAGAGCCATTCATTCATTAGTGTCTACATTGAATGGATTTTTAATGTCAGAATACACCACAGGTGACATTCTGATTTCTTTGTAGGTTTCATTAAATCTTGCTAATGCCCCCTATTACCTGCTAATTGCTAAATGTCAGAATACAAAACTATTCCAATTAAAGAGAGAACAAAAATATTGTGAAGGTTCTCCTCCTACTCTACGGTTTCAGCCATGCTCAATCCAGAAAATTGCCTCTGACGGACATTGAATGATTAGATCTTGACAAGGAAATTGATGACCCTAGTTGGCTGCTGTCCCATGGGAATGAGATGCTTGCTTGCTTGCGTGTTCTTGGAGAAATTGATGCTTTCCAGGAGCCCCTTCCCCTTAGATTTCCCTGGCAATTTGCACTAACCCATCTCATGATCTTGGATACGCCTGGAAATTGGCACCAAATTGAATGTGTCCTGTATGGAGCTATATTTGAAGGGCAGGAAGCCATTGGATGTACGCCAACATTGAGCCAATTGGGTGGAAGTTACAGTGGGTGTGGTAACGAAAATGCAGTTTGTGATTCTAAATGCAGATCTAAAGCTTGGTTCAATTTTCACTAATGTCTGCTTTCCCTCTTTGCTAGATTTTTTGTTTATTTTTGTTTATTTCTTCATTCCTTAGAGCTGGTTGTTTTGTGTTGTTTCTTTCCTACAATTTACCATCGATTTACCACGTTTCAGAATCATGTGTAATATCAAGCCTCTCTTGCTTTCACTAGTCTTAATGGACCTATAATAAAACTCTGCTTCTATACCTTTATCATAGCTGCCAAACATTCCTATATTTGAGGAAGGATTCGTTTTTGGGTGGTCTTCAAGCTACTGTTTTGAACCCTAGATTTCTCTCTTCTTATTGAATATTCTGTGTGAAAAGTATACATAATAGACTGTATTCCTAATTTTGCCTTGAGAGATTCCTAACTTTGGCTTTGAAAGATTGGCAGGTATGCATTGTGTTCTTCCAGTCACTTCCAGGAAGTTAAAGATAAAGACCAGTTATGGTCATGCGATTGCATTGTGAAAGAAACGTTGTGGAATCGATCAGAAACGGTTGATCACCTAGCATATATGGTGTGTACTGCAAGGTTGTGGAATCATGAAAATGATAAGAAATTTGGCCCACTCTTGATAAAGTTACAACCACTGTTCATAGAAAGATGTATATGGGACTACCCCCACACGTGCATGACACATGCGATATATCTATCAGGTCCAAACAGATATAATAATTTACCAAATATATCAATTAGTAGGCGGTTTCTCGGCACAATTTGTATGATCACGTATTAGTCAAAACATATTCTTTCATATGATTGGTATTAGAGCTTTTTTCATTTTTTGAGAGAGGGCATTTCCAAAACTGGTCTTTACCTTTAAAAAAAGAGATAAGTGTAGTCATTCATCTCAGAAAATTGCCAGCTCAGGTTCATGAATGGATATCATTGAATTAGGTGTTAATACCTCCAGGTGTTACAAAAGAGGTGGAGCTGCTAATGTTGTATGAAAGGTGCTAACATAGATTATCCAATCAGGATTAGATGGATTATTGAGATTATATTTATTGTCGCTCTTTAGTCACGTTGGGTGTGGATGAAATGATTGTGATTAAATGATCCAGTCATAACTCCTATTCTCAGATCATCCTCCCCGTTTCGATTTTTTTGTTTACGTAATTCTATGATTCTGTATCTTTCTAATCCATGGCTAGAATTGTATTTTCCCCTCCTGTACTCAATTTTTCTTCTCATCTCCTAAAATTTACATTATAGACATTTCATAAATATTGAATTAAGTAAGGACAAAATATATCATGCCAATACTTGGAAGTTAATATGCTCTCTCAAAATGATTTTTTTTTTAAACTTAATTTTCATTAAGTCCTAGAAAAAAAAAATCAAACTTTATAACTAAAAAGGAAGCCAGATTGTACAAATCATGTTGGGTATATATATAGTTCCTTGAATATAAGTTTCAAAATTGTGTACAGGTTTGAAAGATGTGTGTGGAAAGTCAATTATAGTGTTTTAATGAATTTCTTCCTGGGGCTTAGCGAAAGTGCAACCAGTTTGTAATGGAGGTTCTTTTAATAGCATTACTCAAATGTTCTAAAGCAAGACCAACAATAAATAGGTCACTGATAGGAGGTAGTGAAGTTCTTGGTTTATTTTTCTTTTACTTCTCCTTTTCTATTGCATATATTTTGGGGCATTTTTTTTCTCCATAAGACAAGAGGCGATGCTATTAAAGATGACATGTTTGAGCATTAGGAACCATGACTAGCCTTGTGAGCAGTGTACTTCAGCTCGTTCTCTCTCTAATATTGGGTTAATGAATTACTTCCCAGGGAGAGTGAAGTGGAACAGCAGGTGAAATTTAGTGGAAATCATTCATTTCAAGTCATGAAGAAATCAATCATGACCTGACAGTTGGTACATGTAGGTGGAGGAATATATTCACACTGTTGCAGTCCTGAGAATGAAGCAATTACAAGATTGACCAAAAATGCCCTTAGTTTGGTCTAGTTTTTAATACTGGTTTGTGATGTTCATCACCATCATCATTCATCACTAAGGTGCCAGTTCTGTTACAGACATCAGCCTTCAGGCCTCAGAGCTGTACATATGTAAAGTAGATCATTGTAAGTTACCCCTTGGACCTATTTGAAGAAATTATGTGATTTTACACATAAATGATTGCTACGAAGGACAAGCTAACATTGTCCAATCTTCAAAGTCAGAGAATAATTTTTGTATGAAGGAAGGCCCCTCCCCAAAATAGACGAAAGCTTGTGAGTCATCAAGAAACACTAATATTGAATGTACATGTAGCTCTTGTTGGTTCTGAAAGTATGAGTGCACTTTGTAATTCACCTGGGGAGTGTTTCACAAAGACTAAGACCCCTGTTACACATGCGTCAGCTTTTAAGGCGGGCCCCGGAGGCGGCCTCATGCCTGCAATTTGAAGCCGCCTCGAGATCATCAAACCCCTGTTACACATGATCTAGGGCCCGCAATTTTGCGTCTACACATAGGCCGGCCTCACGTCGCCTTTTCACAAGCTGACGTTGGGGCGGACTCCAGAAAGACAGATAGAGAAAGTGATAGAATGATAAAAACTAAGAATAACATAAGAGAGGTGATAGAACGAAGAAACAAAGAATAACGTAAGGACTAAGGAAAGACAGAAAGAGAAAGTGATAGAATGATAAAAATAAAGAATAACATAAGGAAAGACAGAAAGAGAAAGGGATAAAATTATAAAAACAAAGAATAACATAAGAGAAGGTAATAGAAGGACGAAACAAAGAATAACATAAAGGAAAGACAGAAAGAGAAAGTGATAGAATGATAAAAACAAAGAATAACTTAAGGAAAGACAGAAAGAGAAAGTGATAGAATGATAAAAACAAAGAATAACATAAGAGAAGGTGGCAAAGCGTGCCTGATGTATCATGTTGATTATAACAGGTCACATCACTTCCGCTTATAAGCCGGCCCCGAGTCCACTTTGGTGTTACACCTACTGATTGCGGGACTGAGTCCGGACTCAGGCCGGCCTCAAACCACATCCAGAGGTGGACTGAGTCCACCTGGCCTCAATCCGGCCTCAGTCCTACTTTTCAAAAAAAGTTGATGTTACACATACGTTGAGCCGCCGGCTTCAGTCCACTTTCAGACGTATGTGTAACAGGGGTCTAAGATCAACTTTAAGTTGGACTTAACTATGGCACTTATGGCAGACCATTCATGCCACTGGTTGCTCTCACCATTATGATCTTTAGATAATATTTTTCCTTCATTAATGAAGTATTAAGAAATGTAATTTCTTTGATTAATATCTCATGAAATCATTCCATGCGGGTCTTATGCTCCCAAATCCTAATAATATATAGACATCTTATTATATGTTATGGTTAGTACTAATATGATTTCAAAAAAGAATTAGGGTATAATATGCTTTGTATTTGGCTTTGTCTTTTCTTTTCTTTTTATCATTTTTACACTACTATTTAACTGTTATCAGTTTCTTTCTTGACCTCTGCATAATTTGTACTAATTGAGAAGCCATATTATATTAATCTATGTCCTCTCAGAAACTCTCAACACATAGATATGCCTCATTGTAGAACTGAAAAACACTGCCCCTCCTTTTTCCCTCTATCGTACGGCTTCTTAACAACCGACTATGATTATAATACTCTATGTCACGTTTGTATTTAATGGTTTTTGCGGATGAATGCTGATCACCCTCTCATGTACTTTTATCTCCTTACTTTTCTATAACTCAGAATTTTTTTTTTTAAATCAGAAATTGATCATTTTAATAGCAGTATGTTTTTCATGTTTTTTTTTATTCATTACCAAAAAAACAAAAATTACTTTTACATTTTTTTTTAAATAGGAGGCGCCCCCCCCCCCCCCCCCCCCCCCCCAAAAGGAAGCGGGCGGGGATGCTAAACTTTTTTTGATTTTTTTGATTTTTTTGATTTTTATAAAAATGGCCATAGTGGATGGTTCTCCACATTTACGTCTTACTGAACTAAAATTGTTTGTCAATTTAAGTGATATGTTTTTGAAATTATCCTAATATTCCTGAACATGTTCAAGTTAATTTATCCTTGATTACTTAATGAAATTTCCTGAATTATTTTGTTGATATCTAATTCTAAATCATGTATGATATTGCTGTGTGATGTTACCATTGTTATATTGTTTTTGTATTTTGATGTTTGTATCAAAACGTAAATTACATGATTACTTTGTAAAAACAAAAACAATATAAGCCGTGGGCTGCATGTCATGTTGTTTTGAATAAACCAATTCAGTTCAATACAATGTACCTGCATGGACATGGACAAAAATAGGCCTTAGAAGAATATTAGTTTGGTAATAGAGGTTTATCTTCTACCGCAGCTAGACTGATTAGAGTAATGGACTCTTAGAGTTATCGTGCTGATTCTAATCATTCTGTCGGGGTGCAGGAAGGATCACTCCAATAAGGCTAGTGACTAGGGATCTTATTCATTTTAATGAGTTGAGTTGATCAATCCAGCATGAAAAAATAAAAATCACAAATTCTCAAAGATGGTAAATATTTAAACTATTGTGTATCTCATCAAACTGCTCAGATGTGTACTGTTCTGTATCATTCTTGTTATTTTGACTTCTCTTGTCTGTCTACTTCCTCCACTTATATTTCCCTATATTTTGTTGAGTCCTTGCGACTCCTTGGCTTTTGTTACTTATTTTGTTTCTTCTTGACCTTCATGATTTTTGTTGAATATCTCTCTTATGCAAGACTTTAAAAAAAAAGTGTTGTTCTTTTGTTGAATTTAAAACCAATAGACTGATGTGTGCATGAGGCCTCTATTGAATTTTAAAATTTAAGGGGAGGGGTGTACAAATTTGTTGCATCTAGGAATAGTGTACCAGAACACAAGGTGGGGGTGAGTAGGGGGGGGGGTGTGACCTGATGTCAGTTTTCAATCTCCAACCAGCCCTAAGTAAATGAAAGGAAAAAAGTGAGGAAACAAGAGATAGTTAAGAATCATATTTTTTTAATACAAATGTCTGTAAATCCTGTAAATCATCAATTGGAGCTTTGTAATCTGCATTCGTGTGATAGATTGATTTATATCTGAAAGTTCATTAAGAACTTCCTGCATTATTCGTTTAAGTTAAAAATAGGATAACTGAATCTTCAGCACACATGAAGGGTCACCTACTCTATTTTAGATATGTCATTCTGTACTTTTATTTTGAGGTGACAGTACTGAAGAGGAAGTCTTTAAGGGAGTGTCAAGACCATAATTAGAACAGAGTGGCAATGAAGATTCCTCCTGCCATATTATAGACTGACATTGATGGCCCCTCCTTTTCCTTATTTGATTACAGAATGGACCTAAATGTCCAATTACAAATCCATCAAATTGGGAATTTATTTTAAAAAAGGGCCTGATTTCACATACTAATTTGCTAATCATGAGAGTTTAATTGCTGTCAGTCACAATTTGATGAGGCATGGTAAAAAGAAGCACTGGGATGGTTTAGTTCCTAACTTCCTATATTTATAAAGCTACTTTTAATATCCTCTCTACGGTAGTGAGTTAGCAAGCTTTGTAAATGTGCATGTCATTTTCATAAGTCCATCAGGAGAAATAATCAGATGTGTCCAATAGTTAGGTTGAATAGCCTTTTAAAAGTGATACAAGTATCTGATTTGAGTATGATGTCCTCTTTAGTTTGCAGAGTTGCAAAGACTATTACATACAGCATCCAACAGCATGGTTTGATAGGGTAATTTGTCAATTTCATGCGTTTGACTTGAAATTTGTAGCCTGTGTGCTTTGACTGAGTGGAAATTCAACTGGGAAGTATAGCCAGGCCTTGGATTGATGCTGGGAAATTAATATCTTCCTCTTCCTTTGCTTCTGCATGGAAGCAGATTTTGAAATGTGAAATTAAGGGTATTAAGGATTTACTTTGAGAGTTGAGACAGCTGTTGCTACTTGCTAATGATTATCCTAATAATCCATGACATGGCACGATAAAGGTAAAAATGACTAATTATGTATTCCCAGAATTCACACATTTTGAAATATCTCTTCTCTTCTTTCTCTCATTATTCTTTCTTTCACTTATATATAGCTTCAAAGTTGAATAGTCATTGCAATGATGATAGAGATTCATTCTTTTACATTTCAGTTCTTGAATGTGTGTTATTAATTTCTTTGTTTTATAGTAGTATAAATTATGGAATTATTTGGTGACATTGTTCTTAATCTCCACTGTAATGTGCTTTATCACTGTGAAAGACTCTAATGGATGTACTCTACTACTCATCTGAACAAACCCCAGTCCTATGACAAAATATCAATCCTTAGTGTTTCAGATAGCCAATAAAAGCACTCACCTTAACTCATAATGTTCATCACAATGAGATAATCAATTAATTTGAAAAAGAAACTCTCTTTTAAATTACCATTTTGGAAGCAGGATATTTCCAATGTTTTTTTGTAAAAAGTAGTGTGAAATAAATTGTTAATTATACACCAACTTCTATGTTTGAAGAAAAAAAAAGGATAAAAATACTTTTTTTGTAGCACACGATGGAGCTGTGAATAGCCTGTCTTGTAACAAGTTATACTCGTATAACAAGTATCATAATAGTATAGTCAAAGATATGTATCATGCATTCAGTTTAATCTGAAAGACTGAAACCTGGACATTCTTCTAAATCTTTCTTTTTTCCTTCTTTTTTTTGTAGCACACAGTGGAGCAGTGAATAGCCTGTCTTTCCATCCGAGTGGAAACTACCTGATCAGTGCTTCCAACGATTCTACACTCAAGATTCTTGATCTCCTGGAAGGTCGTCTCTTTTACACCCTTCACGGCCATCAGGTGAGCTTAAAGAGAAGGTTGAGTTCTGTTTTCAGACCGCAATTGCCTTCAAAGTGCATGGTTATTGCTCTTATTCTTATCTATGACATTTCTAGTGCCCTTTGAGGACCTAAAATTGCTATGAAGGTAATTTTAGACCCTAAAATGTGTGAAATTTAGCCAATACGATCATACCAATTCAGCTCCACTTTAAAAAAAAATAAGGTGACCATTAATTTATAAATAATAACAATACATGGGCCTGCTGGTTGGGCTTAATATAACCAACACGAAAAAGCCAACAAAAAAGCCAGCATCAACATTGGCTGAAATACAACGTAAAAGGCGCTATTTCGATTTTTCAAAGGCTTTTTCAAAGTATGGAATATTTGTGGTGGTACACAAATATTAGAAATCGTTACCGGTATATTTATAGATATTTCAGCCGTCTCTGAACCGATTTTGATCAAACAAAGATGATTTTGTCATTTAAATTGTATGTTCTTTCAAATTTGACACTCAGTTTTTCATTATCTCACAAAAATTATTTTGTGTAGCGCATTCTGCAACAGAACTCAACTATCCCTTTAAAGATGTTCCTCCAGAACAAGGATAAATGATCTGTATCTGACTCGCATTCCCAGAGTTTCAGACTTTTTTATCAGATTAAAAGCTCTAAGTTTCTCAAGCAAAGACTTTGAATACTACCGATTGAGTACTCTAAAGCAATGATGCTATTTGTACAGGTGTTGTTTGTACATGAATGTGTACATATCTTACATTTAGAGATAAGAAAGGAATTGGTGCTCTTTGATTATGGTTACAGTGCTGTGATTATGCTCTTTTCTATGTATGTGTACATGTAAACTAGTATCTTTCTCAAGCATATTCTTTCTTTGAAATAAAAGAAGTCCTAAATTGGCAGTCATAATGATCAAACTTTATCAGTCAGTCTCTTGTTAATCATAAATTAGTACTCAAACTAAAGTAGAAGAGAACTCGGATACTGTAATGTATGTGCACTCATCCAGAAGTTTAGGATATTTTAATACAAACACATTGACATTATCATTGAGTCAATTCTCGCTACCCCAAATAGCGATTCTGCCGAGATCCGGGGAAAATCCTGAAATCCGCATTGCATTATGGGATAGCTTTTCGACATTACAGCTTCCTGTGCAGGCGTTCGTGATCACAACCCTCTCTTTCACGGTAGAGTTTAACGGCCTTTTGTGCTAAAGTCACTAATTCTGCCCGAAGCTTTCCATTGCATATTATAATCTGTACCAATTACACTGATTGGCATCGATTTTAGCGTGCGTGAAAACTCTGCACAGCGAACACAGGCGCTAGCGCCAGCGGGATGGGACTCTATACCGGAAGTTGTAGTGACGACCCGAGAGAGTGAAAATTACCTCGTCTCGCGAATTTCGAGATTTTCGTACCTATTTAGGGTAGCAAGAATTAGGAAGAAACTGAATTATTTGTATTTTTACATTGTTATGTAGAGTTTTCACTATACATTTTGTAATATTTTAATAATTTCAATAGGTTTAATAGTCGAAATTTTTCTTCATATAATTTGGTAAAAATGTTGAATATTGTAGCATTCTTCCCACCAGTTGACACGTGAATGAAAAACATGTAAAATATTGTATGTACAGTAAATCTCCATTCTGGTGGTTACGTTTGTATGTTTTGCTTTCATTATTATTTTTATTGGTTTGCTTTTATTATTAGGGACCAGTAACAGCTGTAGGCTTTTCAAGAAATGGAGAGCACTTTGCATCAGGAGGAGGAGATGAACAGGTTAGTATTATTATTTGAGTTGACTGAAAATATTGGTGTAAATCACACAATGATATAATGGAAGGACATAGAGAGAAATGGTTACTGTCAGCAGTTACTTTTGGTGAAATTGTTTGCATATGTTTTTTATACAGATGTTGGCTAACATTTTGTCAAATTTTGCCACCAATGTGCCATGTACTATGAATGATCCTGCATTGCCACGTACAATGTCCGAAAGACAAAAGAGGTGGATTAACCATGTGTCTGGTCCTTTGGTCTGTTTTGAAAGTAGCCCCATGTAGGAATGGTGCCTGTCTCATTCCACTGCATACCATATTGAGTTTGTCCATCCATTCGTGTTCCATTGAAAGTACTTTGCCAAGTAGGACAATGAGGATTAAGATCTTAAAGAGTGATTGTGAGCCTTAATCTCTTTCCCTTTTACCCCTTTCATAGTGCTCCTATCAGGAGTCACATCGCCGAAAATACAGATTGAATTTTCCTTATGTAAACAAAGGTGAAACCGCCGCTTTCCCTGCTGTCCTTTTCATACTGCGGGTGAAATTCACTCGCTGTGGCGAACGAGCCCTTGCCGGAAGTGAAGAATTATTAAGCCCGCACTCCATTTGGCTAGCATGCAGCATGTTCAACAAAAAGTCAACAAACGATAAAGTGCGCGTACACTGCAACGTTTGACCATTTTCATCAGTCTTTTAATCGGTGTTTTCTTCCGAACGCATTCACAGTGGCTGTTTCCTTTTGAGCAGGAGAATTCAATTGCATATTTCTCTTCTTTTCATCGGCTATTCCACCGGCTTTTTCTCCTCTGTACCATTCATAGCGGCCGTATCATCGGATGCGTCCGGATGCATCCGATGATAATCAGGCCAGTTTGAAAGGGGTATACGACTGCAAGTAGATATGTGACATCTTTGTACATCTACATGTAATTATACTACCGGTAGTCAAGTTTTTTCTTGTGATTAGATACATTTTAAAAAGTACACACTAGCTTGTTATGAATATGTGATTAAAATCAAGAAATCTAAAAAAGAGAGTATAAAGATCAATAGATGATTAAAGCTAATCTTGAACTATGTAATATGAACGAACGATATCATTTCCTTTTCAGGTTTTAGTATGGAAGACCAACTTTGACAAGATTGACTACAACGAGGTACTCCAGAGCCACCGAGCACGCTCCCAGACCCAACCACCCCCACATATAAACGATATCCATCCCAGGTCTCCTCACCACCAGCACCATGGTGGTGGGGCAACCCGTCAGACTACCAGTAGTACCGACATCAATGCCCAGTCAGAGCTGAGAAACACTGTGACTGGCCAACCAGACGTCATGAACCTAGGCCCGGCACTCTTCTCACAGAATGGGGTGAGTTTAATAATAATAATAATATGTCTTGTTTACCCAGGGTAGCCTCATCAGTATTCATACTGTTCTCCCTGAGGGCCCTGCAATCATATTATTACCTCGGTCATCGGATTCAGGCTTACCCGCACACAATGTATGCACATTCTCCACTCCCTGGGGAGCATTCCAGCCAGGCATCATTTTTACAAGCGCACACTTGCTAATCTAAGCACATTAGCTTTCGCATCCTACCGGGTACCCATTTAACACCTGGGTTGAGAGTGGCAAATGTAGATCAATGTCTTGCCAAAGGACATTAGTGCCGCAGTGGGATTTGAACCGCGGACCTTGTGATCCACAGTCCAGTGACATATCCACTCGTCCACGACACTCTAACTAAGAGAGATGCATGCATTTTCCTTTCCAGCATACTCCCGACTGTATGGATGAGCTGCATTGCAGTATGTTGCATTTTACCTCTTTCAAATGATTGCTTTTGGTATATATACATATATCATGCATTATTCACAACTTAATTAAACCTGAGCTATCTTAGACTTGGTATTCAACAAGTTAGCTGTTCTTCTTTGCTCTTTATTTGTTGTTGGAACATGCCAGAGCTCTGTAGGATTCTATTTTGTATTTCTGTTTATCTTATAATTGTTATGACTGAAAAGTTATTAGTTATGACTCAAATATTCAGTTCCCCAGGAAATGTCCACATTGGCGTAATGGCCTTCATTTTTTAATGTTTCAATCGAAATGCTCTTGAAAACACATTCATCATGGTTTCTGAGTTATATAACAGATCGGGAATTTCTAAAGTAATTTACTAAAAATCATGTCATTCTTGGCTCCTAGAACCGTTTCTTCCTTTTTTCTGGATGAATTTCGTGAGCAACTAGTTGAATTCATAGATTTTGATTAAGATTGGCAGATTTTGATATCCTTTTGAATGTATGAAGATCTTGACAAATCTTTTGCAGTGTTCACAGTTAACACCCTGTCCTGATTTGCTATTCATCATCGCATATACAGGCGATCTCCTCCCTTTCCTTTCTCTCTTAGCAATTAATTACTGCCCCTTTCATGTGTTATTGTGTTTTATTATATTTAGTTTGATGATGAATGGCCTTGTGTAGTGCTTGAGCTGATTACCGCCAAATTTCCTGGCCTAAATTGCAGAATTCATCATCGTCATCTATGCATCGAGCAATGGATAGTTTTCCCTCCACTCCCTCTGGATTTTTAATTTTTGTCACTAATCCCCGAAGTGAAGTCAATGCCCGAAACAGGCAGCGATTCCCAAAGTGATGAGATTATGTCCTTACCTCTGTACTCTCCTGCCAAACTGGGATTATTGTATCCTGTAACCCTAGCTCTCACAACTCCCTTCCTGTTTAGGATACATTGCTTCTGCATGCTCATGTTTTTAACCTTGCTTCTGTTTACATCTCCCCCCTCATGCTTGTGACTCAATGTGTCATGGCTCAGCTATTATATCTTCCCCCTCATCTCTCCCTTTCCACACCCTCCCCACTCTCACGCGCTCTCTCTCTCTCTCTCTCTCTCTCTCTCTCTCTCCTATCTATGCCCTCTATTCTATCTCTCTCTTTTTTTTTTCTCTCTCTCTCTCTCTCTCTCTCTCTCTCTCTTTCTCTCTCTCTCTTTCTCTCTCTCTCTCTCTCTCTCTCTCTCTCTTTCAAACAAAGTTTTAATTCTGAATCTGATTACATTTTATTAGTTAAAATCCCATGAATCTTTGGATCGTTATCATCACAGGTATTCTGTTAAACTTAATAGCAATATCAACAACAAATAAAGGTATACATAATTAATTGAAATCCACAGAGAGAGAGAGAGAGAGAGAGAGAGAAGAGAAGGGAAGGGAGCTAGGAGACATGATTGAAGAAAGAAAAATACCCCTATGAAATTTGAGAGATATTTACAGTTGTACATAATTATCATACACAAGGTATTTAGAAAAAAAATGTATTTCTTACATTCCAACTACCGGTAATACCAATCAATAATAAAGTAGGCTGCACTGTAGTGCAGTTCTTCAACTCTTAAATAAGCATATTTTACATTTTTAGGGGTTTTGTGCTTTTTTTCAGTTGACTGTGGAAATATTAAAAACCAATCAACAAATTACAGGGCTGCCAACTCTCACGCAATCTGCGTGAGTCTCACGCAATTCACCCAATTCTCAAGCTCTCACGCTGATCATAGGAACTCTCACGCTGAAAATAGAAACTAAAAAAAAAAAAGTCTATTATATCAGATATTCAATATCCCTGCCGAAAGTTTCAACATATTTTAACCACACATGCGCAAAGCTAAACCATCAATGCAAATTGGTTTCGGTTTGCCGCGCAAAGATAAGATAGTGATTTGTGATTGGCTTATCCTGCGTGTGCGAGTGACATCGTCACTTTACTATGAAGCGGGGTTTTTGTGCGAGACACGACAAGCGAGTGTTGATGCCATGGCCTGTCATCGCAGAGTTTAAACATGAGTTTAAACTCTTGTCTTGAAATATTGAAATTCATGGTTTCGATCGCTTATACGAGAGAGTAAGAATGATTTTGGAAGGGTGCTTGTATATAATTGATATGGCAGTTATATTAACTATGTTCTGTGTATTTTATTGAGAACAAAATTTTGATTTAATTTTTTTCCAAAAAGAGTGTGTTGAGAGTGTGACTGTGTCTGGGGTTCAACTGCTAAGCTTATAAAGACAGTTGATTTGGAATAATGCACTTACAAATGTGGAAGTTTGTATTTTTTCAAGGTCAGTGTACTTCATGAAATCAATTAACCTATTTGAATCCTGCCTTATGTATTTGTGGAATCAGGGTTAAAGTATGCACCAGATTGCACCATTTCAATTGCAAAATTGTAAAAGCTCCCTACTGTGGAAGGGGGGACACCCCCCTTCCACACCATCCCCCCCTCGGGCGCTTTGCGCCCTCTGGCTTGGTCGCTTCGCTCCCTCGCAATGTCTCACTCCAAACTCTTTCAAAAGGTTGGCAGCCCTGAAATTATGTAAATGTCAAAATAGAAAAACAAATAAAGTAAGTTTTGATTTAGGTTTATTTTTCTTGGTAGGCTGGGACAGACACTGCGTCATTCACTTCTACCCAGCTTAATAGACAAGTAACATTCTTGATCGTGTCCCCAAGGCTTCATACCTATCATGGAATGGTCAAATGACAGAACATCAGCTGTTTAGAAGTGAGTGAAAGATGTTAAGAGCACCAATGTGAGTGGGTGGAATCCATGTGGGAAAACAGAAATGCAACCTTGACCCCATTTACTGCATAGATTGGCAGGGGGGCAGATAGACATATCGGTGAATGGTGGGTGCAGGAATGGGTCAGGACTTCATTCTTGGACTTGGTGATAACCTTGACAGATTCATGTGTCAAATGCCACACATACATGTTCCCATTGATCTGTGTATAAATCACTCAGGGACGGTGATGAGCGCCGTCATTCACATCCGTCACATTTCCATATGATAGCAATAATTTTCCATTATTTTTGCAGATAATCAACCATTTTCATACTATGTTGTGCTTATTGTACAGCGTTCTTTGGTGATAGGGAAGAAAAATGAGAATTCGCATCCTCATTGTTTTAACCCCCACCACCCCATCTTTTTCATATTTTTAAGCCTTTTTTTCTCCAACTTACTGAAAGACAGCTGTATTTTAATCAAATATTATTACTGACTTAAAACTACATATGTTTTGCTGTACATTTCCATGCCTTCTCATTTGTACCGGTGTGTTGGCTCAGTCAGTAGAGCGTCCGCCTCACAACCAGGAGGTCGTGGGTTCGAACCCCGGCCGCATCATACCAAAGGACGTTAAAAGACGGGAGTTGCTGCTACCTTGTTTGGCGTTCAACAATAAGGGATAGAGCAACGTCGATCTGGCGCTGCTCAGTGGCTGCCGGGCTCACGATCAATTGGGCAAAAAGAATTTCCATTTTCGGTTTAACTTAATGTAGGCTTTAATAGATGATTATGCAGGATTGCCACTAATGATAATCTGGAAAACATACAAATGAAATCTATCTCCTGACATAGAGCTTGTTGCCTCGTTCAACACTTCATGTTTGTTTGTTTTTGTTCTGTTTTGTTTTCTTTGTTTTTGGTATATAGGGCTATTTATAATTTGGTCAGTATGACAATACTCAGAAATGCATGTTGATAGGACATGTCATAAAATCTACAAGAAAAAAATATCATCAGTTCTTTAATTTTATGTTTCATGAGAACAAATCTCTCTATATTTGGACATACTGTACAAAAATAACCTAGAAAAGCTTTGATTAAATTTCCTTGTCATTAATACCCAGATTCCCTCTTCTTCTTTTTTTTTCTTTTTTAAAGATTTTTCTCTTGGTGCAATATCTTACTAAATAAGGAGAAAATATACGGTACATTTTTACTATGATGACAAGTAGAAAAGAGAGTTTCCTGAAAGAAAAAAAAACGTTGTATATTATTTTATTTTACAAACATCTTACATACCAGTTGAGAGATTATTTTTACAGTGAAAAGAAAACATGACAAGATAACCTACATGTACCAATAGAATGAATTAAACTAGTGGCAATGTCCTTTCAATGAAAGATTGTGAGATTCTAGAAAAGGTCAAGCATCTTTTCTTGACGGTTGTAGTGAAGAGAATTGGACAGGAACCTTTAAAGTGACTTGGTAACATTGTTGAAGGTTGATGAAAAATAGCTTAATTTTTGTATAAAATGTTACTTACTATATTCCTTCTACTGTACTGACCCTCTGACATGCAAAAAATCCTGAAAAAAATTCTCAAACCACGAAGATATCTATGTTTTTGTTTGAAGGAGTCGATGTATGACACCCTCTAACAGTGATTAACAGTAAATTCTCCCAACCATTTTGGAATTTCCCAACCGTTTTTCCATGAAAAAAAAAGACATAAAACAGGCTAGCACTTAAATGTCTGGAATGGAATGTAGAGCCTCTTTATTGCATTGTGGCAATTTCCATAAAATGTAATTAAATTGTAATAATATAGTTGGGAGAATTAATCTTGTACCATGAATAATGGTCAGTTTTCACTCAAATTTTCAGATTATATTTAATTGTACATCTAGCATTGAAGTCACTACCTTAGCACCACTATCTCCCATCTGAACAATGTTACCATTTCCCTTTAAATCCTCCCAAAGATTTAATATAAATTATAGAGGCAAAGGACAAGCTGTTTTACCAACTAGCTCATGAATTTATAACAATGTCTCACATGACCCCTTGATTATTACAGATGTATTCTATGCTTGACAGAAAATTCTCCAATATACCCTTTCACCCAAACCATGGGTAATGACCTCAAATTAGAATCTTCCAGAAGAAATTAGAACCATCATTCAAGAAGTTATGGATCCACTTGTGCTTCCCTTTTCAAATGAAAAACTTGCCTCCTCTTACCCATGAGACTGTGAGCTTTTGATGTTGTTGACAAGGATCCGAGTTATTCAACTAGTACGTCAGAAGGATGTGTGATGCCATGCAGCCTTGACCGCCCGCCATCCTTTTACTTAAAATGATTGCTAACTGAATAGACCCATTCACACTAGAATAGACTCATTCACATTAGAATAAATTTATACCAAATTTACACTTATAACTATGAAGAAACATGGTATCGTGAAGCTTTATGTTTATTGTTGAAGTGGCGCAAACATGTTGAGCAATGTGTGTGCAGCGCTTTGCTAGTGCACATAAAATGTGCTATATCAAATAACTTTTGGATTGGATTGATGTACTGGATTAAATGGAGCATACAAAGGTGTTAGGAAGGTCATATAAAGAAACTGCAACTTGTTTGGGGAGGTCAGCTGACATAAGTTTAGTGTCAACTTATATGTCTTGGGCATTGCTTGAAGGTAAAATATTAAGACCTGGTAAAGATGCATACTCAAGCCCAAGACATATCAAGTTATACTGCAGTTTCCATTATATATGATGATCAGTCGGTCACATGGGCCACACAGCCCATGGACCCTGTTTTTTAGATTAAGAAAAAAATTAATTAATTATTTTTTAAATTAAAATTATGCTTGACCCTTTCTTTCACTCAAAATTGTCTGATTATAACATGTTCTAGCTAGAAAAATCTTATCGTAAAGCTATGAATTTTGTATACCGGTAGCTATTTGATAAAAGTTGCTAGTCTGAATGAGGAAGCGGTAAGTTTACCCAAACTCTGATCTCTTCTCATATCTTGTCATGGAATCCAATTATTATGAAGCCCACTTCCCGGCGGTCTCTAAGAGGCTGCAATTCATTAGAAAACTTCCTCTCAAAATCAAGGAAAGAGAGTTTGGAGAACTAATTGTTACCTTTGAATCACTATTTTTTTCCTCATCGTGTGAGAGCAGGACAGTGTTCTCTTGGATGTCGGTTAGGAGTTACGTAGGTTTTACAGCTCATGGGGGAATAAAAACTGGTTTGCTATTCTCGGACATACTTTTATGTGAAGTCGATCTTTCTTGGCGGGTTTCCAAAAGCTTTCCCAAAAAATGTTGTAAGGTTCTTGAATCCGACTCCCATCTAGGTTAAAATGGTCTGATAATCATACATGTATGTTGAAGATGTCACATGATCTGTGGTTTTGCTTAAGTAGAAACAACCCTATATGTATTGGTTGAATACTTTGAGCAGGATATAACCAAGTTATGGCGTATGTTGTGATAGGTCCCTAATCCATGTTGATATCCAGAATTCATATCAAAATGTTTTTGTGCTGCGTGTTCACATTTTCTTTTAGGCATTTTAATCCTGCTGTTTATGTAATACAAAGTTTTTGGAAATTTTGAAAATTGGGTGGATAGTGATTCTCTACCGTTTTTATATATTTTGATGCCCCTGTGGATGTATTACATGTATAAGCACCAGAAATTTTAGCCCCTAAAACACTTCTGCTTTTGAGAAAAATTTATTATAAAAATTTAACGGTGCTCCTGTAAATTTTGATAAATTTCAAATAGCGCCTACGGCCTGCGACCATGAAACTCTCAGAATATTTAGTTGTGATATTTAATTTCCAAACAGGAATAGCTAATCGGTCGATTTTAGTCAAGAAACATTGTTTTATAGCTTAATTAAAATCTTGACCTTGAGAGGGAGCTATACAACATAAAGAGTTTATTATTTACAATTTCATAACTTTAGACTTGATTTCAACCGCGACAACTATCACTGAATAGTGTGGGATCGCATATGCTTTCAATATGTTTATTTGAACCAAATTTATGACCCCATACCAAAACTTTGTATTACCTTTAACCTGCCTGGCACATTGTTTTGCCCAAACAATGTCCATAAGTTTAATTCTGTTCCTCTTTTCACAATGTCAAGAAGAACATTATAGTGTATTTCAAATTCAATATCTTGTTGTATGTGTTTTATCAATTTTATCTATTTCTCATCATGTTTCGATTTGTGAGGGTTTTAGTAGAGCAATCTTGTTCAGGGGACCTTCCTACTATGATATTCTATATATATATACAAATAATGAGAAAATCACACAAATAGTTTTCCATCTTTTACCAGAACTCAACCTTTAAATATAAACTTGAGTTCTGGTAAAAAAAGAAAATGAATTCTCACAGAATCAAATGAAACTTACACTGAATGTTCAAGATTACAAATAAATGTCATTTGCCAAACAATTTTGGTAGAAAATGTATACTGGCAGAGTAATGAGCAAAGAAAGATAAGGAAATCAAGGTATAGTACTAGCCCCGACACCATGTGTGTTGTCCCATATATATCTTCCTGTGTACAGTACTTGTTACTTTACCAAGACTGGGCCAAATTTATTATGATTTTGATGACTCCAGAACCTTGCAGTGCATAGCAATACTTACATGCTACATGATCAACTGTTTCTGATCCATTCCACACCTTTTCTTTCGCAATGCAATCGCATTACCAGAACTCACCTTTATCTTTAATGAATCTATTTCTCATCATATTTCTATTGTGAGGGTATTTGTAGAGCAATCTTGTTCAGGGGACTCTCCTACTATGATATTCTTCCATATATATACAAATAATGAGAAATCGCACTAGTTATTTTCCATCTTTTACCACCTTTCAACCTTTAATTATACCTTAATCGCAGGCAATGGGACAGTCCAACAGTCGAGCCGCTCCGTCTGGACTCCATGAACTTAATATCACTTCCTCAGACCATGAGAGGCGAGGTATGGTGAATGGGATGGGGGCATCATCACACCTCTCTCCTCCATCCACGGTACCCCTGGAGGTGAAGGAGATCCCACCAGGGCTGGCCCAAACTCTGGAGAACATGGTGGGCCAGTTGGATGTACTCACACAGGTAAGCATCAAGTATTCATCCCAGGGAAAAATATATTTCATCAA
Organism: Strongylocentrotus droebachiensis; assembly: GCA_035222895.1. Taxonomy (NCBI): domain Eukaryota; kingdom Metazoa; phylum Echinodermata; class Echinoidea; order Camarodonta; family Strongylocentrotidae; genus Strongylocentrotus; species Strongylocentrotus droebachiensis. The sequence continues at coordinate 73,015 of JAVYIG010009940.1, forward strand.
TTTCGGGGGCTACTTTTCAAGCTTACTTGCATGAAAATAACACTATTTAATTCGTTTTGCATTGAACTCTATGCAAATTTTTTTGGGGCTCTTTTATGACTCTTTTTGGTATTTCGGGGGCGAATCCGCCCGTGCCCCCATGTATTTTCCCCCTGATTCATTGACAGGGGTGGATCCAAGTAGATCCAGGGTTCTGTAAAAGGGGGCACAATATTGAAGAAGAAGAAAAAGTATGTACCAAAGGAATGTTAGGTTGGGTGAAGGGGGAGCCCAGAGGGGGCTAAAGGCCAGTTTATGCCCCCCCCCCCTCCATGTCAGACCTCCAGTGGCAGTGTACATC
>JAVYIG010009941.1:0-73318 GCA_035222895.1 Strongylocentrotus droebachiensis
CTTATAACTTAGGATATAACAACTTTTTACCTAACAACTATGGAGGCTAAATATCATAACGCGAACTTGTAGGTGTTGTGTAGGCAACCATGTTTGTAAGAATGTATATATTCGTTTTATTTGTACGTTCTTTGTTTCATATAATACTTATTCTGCATCCCTAACGTGTTCTTATATTTGGTTTAAGCAGAATTTCAAGAATTAAAAAATCTACCAGGGGCGGTATTCTGAAAGCTCACTTAACTTTTCTGTTAAGTCTTGAGGTTGAGCGAGAAACTACAGTACGTTTAAATACCCCATGCAGTTTTGAAAGTGGAGCCAAAAGAGGAACAAGATTTTTCACTCATCGGGTAAACATGGTAAAAGACCTGATAGCTTTGGCAAAGTTTAGTCGTTTTGATTTCCAAATCTCAGATCATGTCCTACGGGGAGAGAGATATTTAGTTCTTCAGTTAAAAAGGCCGACATGAAATCAATGATCGTACTCCGATTGGAGACTCCCATACAACTTGCAAATTAACTCGTTTGGGAACATTGTTCCCTCTCTCACACTAGAAAACGGCGAATATTCTTGGACAACTGCGTAGAAAATTCTTATCATGTAATAAACTTTCAAGATGCCAACTATGAAAAGGATATTCCTTTATATTGCAATCATGAAGCAAGTGCTGTATACTTATAAAATAGCATCTGGATGACATCACAAGGCAATTCCCGTGAAAAAATAAATTATAAATGTTTTATATCTCTTGAGTGTAACATTAATATTTAGACAATTTTACTATTGCAATTATTTAGCAAACTGATTATGTTTGGTTTGTATCACTTAAAGAATACATGTCAAATTGAATGGAATATGTGTGACGACTCAAACCCTAGGCCTTAATAAATATGTATATTACATATATGTATTGAAGCACTTCTGTGTGTTTCTTCATGCAATATTTGTTTAAATGTATTATGATTGTTATTGCCTTTGTAAGACTAATGGTATTGTTTGTGTATGTTCATCTTGATTATCCTAAGCAATGCAATGAACCATGTATAAATATATGAATACAAGAGGAACATGATTTGTCACTTATCGGGTAAACAAGGTTACAGACCTGGTATCTGAGGCAAAGTTAAGTCGTTTTAATTTGAATTCTATTACCATTCAATTTGACATGTATTCTTTAAGTAATACAAACCAAACATAATAATACTACTTGTAATAGCAAAACTGTCTAAATAATAATGTGATACGCTCATCAGATATAACACATTTAGAATTTTGTTCACGGGCATTGCCTCGTGATGTCATCCATATGACATTTCATAAATATACAACACTTATTTCATGTTTGCAATATAAAGGCATATATCTTTATCATATTTGGCATCTTGAAAGTTTATTACATGGTAACTTTTGTCTACGCAATTGTACATGAATATTCGCCGTCTTCTAGTGTAAGAGAGGGAATCATGTTTCCAAACGAGTTAATTTAGAAGTTGTATATAGGGGTGTCCGATCTGATGAATAAAATAGTATGCTCATCAAAAGACTTCGCTTTTGAATTCATGTCGGCTCTTATAACTGAAGAACTATAAATCACTCTCCCTGTAGGACATGATCTTTAACACATTATTATTTAGGCATTTTTGTGATTGCAAGTAGTTTTCAGCGAATGGATTATGTTTGGTTTGTATCACTTGAAGAAAACATGTAAACTTGAATGGTAATATGTGTGACAACGTCTCAAACCATAGGCATATACATGTGTATATTAAATATATTTATTGGAACACTTATTTGTGTTTGTGTATGCAATATTTGTTTAAATGTATTATGATTGTTATTGCATCTGTAAGACTATTGATATTGTTTGTTTGTGTTCATCTTGTTTATACTAAGTAATGCGATGAACCATGTATAAACATATGAATAAAAGAGGAACATGATTTTTTACTCATCGGGTAAACATGGTAACAGACCTGATATCTGAGGCAAAGTTTAGTCGTTTGAATTTTCAATTCTTAGATCATGTCCTACAGGGAGAGTGATTTTTAGTTCTTCAGTTTAAAGAGCCGACATGAATTCAAAAGCGAAGTCCTTTGATGAGCGTACCATCTCATTCATCAGATAGCAGACCCTATATACAACTTGTAAATAAACTCGTTTGGGAACATTGTTTCCTCTCTTACACTAGAATACGGCAAATATTCATGTACAATTAAGTTCACAAATCTTACCATTCGGTAATAAACTTGCATGATGCCAAATATTGTAAGGATATGCCTTTATATTGCAAACATGAAACAAGCGTTCTTGGCCGGTGCTTTGCTGTAAATGTCCTATATGTTCACATCATCATCAATAGTGATCTGTCAGTTTATGACAGGTTCAGTGACCCATTCAAAATTCTATATCGAGTGTCTCTCCAAGTTCCTCGGTCTTGAGCCAACCGTTTCATCGTTTCATGGCCCGTTGCTCCACAATCTGCGATTAAATCATCTAGAAAGCCTTTACGAGGTCTTCCCCTCTTCTTCTTTCCATGAATACGACCTTCTATGACTCTGAGCATCAAGCCCTCATCATGCCGCATTATGTGTCCAAGCCATTTCTTCTTTCTCTCTCTAATCGTTTGAATCAGCACCCGATGTTCACATATAGGTCTTAATAATGTTTTTCTTAATTTCTTGTATATATTTGTTTTCCCGTTGATGTTGTTTTTGTTAATTTCTCAATATATATGTCATAGTTGGTGCCCGAACGGCAAATATTCTTGGACAACTGCGTAGAAAATTCTTATCATGTAATAAACTTTTAAGATGCCAACTATGAAAAGGATATTCCTTTATATTGCAATCATGAAGCAAGTGTTGTATACTTATAAAATAGCATCTGGATGACATCACAAGGCAATTCCCGTGAAAAAATAAATTATAAATGTTTTATATATGTTGAGTGTAACATTAATATTTCGACAATTTTACTATTGCAATTATTTAGCAAACTGATTATGTTTGGTTTGTATCACTTAAAGAATACATGTCAAATTGAATGGAATATGTGTGACGACGTCTCAATTAACCGTAGGCATATACATTTGTATATTATATATATATTATGAAACACTTATTATGTGTGTTTCTCCATGCAATATTTGTTTTAATGTATCATGATTGTTATTGCCTTTTAAGTCTAATGATATTCTTGTCAATGTTCATCTTGATTATACTATGCAATGCGATGAACCATGTATACGGTGTTCAATAAGTTCGTTCCGCCCCCCTACAGAAAAGCATTTTAATGTGTTTAAAACTCAATTTGCACCATGCATTTCAGGTTATTTTGTTAATTTTCTCATTTCTAAGCATTATTAGAGATGTCACATCCCAATTTATTAAAAATGTATCTCTCCTTGGTGGTCGATCACCTGTGAAACACGCTTGGTCCAGTTATCGTCCACTAATGACGCAAGGAGGTCCTTATTCATGTCTAGGCTTATCTATGCTCACCGGTTCCCCTCTTTAAGCTGAGTTATTGTTTTGCAGTATTGAGTTTCAATATTTTTTCTTTCATAATAGACCATAGTTTCTCTATGGGGTTCATTTCTGTCAAATTTTCTGGTCAGTCCTCTTTCCTTCTCCAAACTCCTGTTGGTCTTGTTGGGCGCCATCTTTAAATGTCTGAGGTTTACAGACCTTTAAATTCCTCCTTTTCAATGTTTGACCTCGTATCTCAGCCCAGCAAAAAGTGTGGTCAATTTCTGCAGGATGGATGCATTAGTATACATCCAGTCTACATGTACATTTGGTTGGTAACAGACTGCGCTATTACTAAAGTAGTCATATGAGCAGTTGAGTTGGCAGATAGGGGCGGAACGAACTATTTGAACACGGTATATAAATAAATAAATAAACAAATAAAGAGTTGAAAGAGTTCTGGCCTTGAAACAATGAACCAAATCTACCATTGACCAGATTTGAATGTACTTGCAATATTCCTCTCATGTATTGTGTGTACAAATATTGTTATGTTTACCAACGTTCTGTATCCTCCCGAACCATAGTTGGGTTCGTGTTCGATAAAATGATATTCATTAACCTGATTTAAAAAAAGGAAAACAAAATCGATTAAAGAAAGCCCGCCGCGTACGTTCTCATACATCTCCCTGAAATGATCCGAAAGAAAATATCTCAAAAGCAGTTTCGATAATAATTGAATACATGTATAATATATAATGGTTAGTGTATTATCCGTCACTATTTCTTCGTACAACATATTTGCTCAATGAAATGTCTTGAAAAGCCAATGATATTCATATAAAAACACCCACGAATAATTTTCCACCGATCTGCTGCAATTAGCAAAGATCATCAAAATAATGGAAACATTCAAATTTGCATAAGAAAGAAACAAATACTTCTACTAGTTATACAGCAGAGTATTAAACCTTTCGTTCCTCATGATTATTCATATCACAATATTCGCACGCTGACTGTAACTTTGGTATTATATATATATATGTGAAATGTATGTTATTATGTTGAGGACTACATAGTTTGTATATTGCCTTCGTAATGTTTTGTTTTAATGATTCGTTTCTACATATGGTATACTATATTTTTTTCAACCATCATGTATGTAAATTATTCTTTGGAATGTATACCTTTAAAAGTATGTTTCTGGTTATGTATTTTCATTTTGATTGTAAATAATGCACTATTCGAATTTATGTTGCGCCGTATGATCGTTTTTTTCGTTTAAAAGGATACATTTTTAATGGAATTGAAAATTATACCTGACACTTAATTTGTCAAGGAAATTAAATGAACACCGTGTTTGTTTGTTATGCTGCCCTCTTACGGGCAATGCTGTTAATTACTGATTTGTGTATTGTTGGATGACCTTCGCAGTTCGACCGGCATTTGTTCGCGTATATACATGTCCCAATAAATGGTTGATTAAACTCTGAATTATTGTGGCTAGGAGCCTTTTTAATGTCGTTGTGATAGTAGGGATACGTACTCTGCAATTTACTGTTTATAATTGTGGCTGCTCCGCTATAATTATGTCAGCCATTCAGTTGGCGAATCCTGTATCTTGATTAGTCTGGTAGGCGCTCTAGTCAGACAAAATGATGCACGCTCTATCCTAGGACGCCTGGGATTTAAACGCATTATGTAACTAGAAACTGAAAGAACAGGTTATTATTAAACAAGACTCCTCTTTTAACTACCTCGGCAGCATGATCACCGAGGATGCCAGATGTGAGACAGAGATCAGGAGAAGGATATAGCTCTCGCTAAATCTGCATTTTCAAAGTCAGGCAAAATTATGACAAATCGCACGATTGGGTATTAGGACCAGAATAAGAGTACTGAATAGTTACATATTCCCAGTACTTATGTGGTAGTGAAAATGGACTTTAGCCTCTATTACTAAAAAGAGTTCGGAAAGTTGCGAAATGTGGTTCTTAAGAAGAATGATGAAAATCCCTTGGTAATGAGGAAGTTCTTACACGAGCTGGAGTGCAAGGGAAATGACACGTGAGATGTTGATTAGGCAGTTGAAGTTCATGGGTCACATTACCCGTAAAGAAGGCCTAGAGAATTTTGCTTTAACAGGGAAAATTGTAAGAAGGAGGAGTAGGGGATGGACAGTCTGCAGAAAGTGCCAGAGAAGAGGGAAAGAACTGGGAGTGGTGCTAATAGAGAAGGCTAGGAGCCGAGGGTAGTGGGACAGCATGATCGCCAAAGTCAATCGATATGGCACTTTATAGAGATATATATCGTCCTTGTTTTCACGAAGTGACGGTAGTGAGGAAAATCGTAACGCAAAGTGAATGCAATTTTTTTTCACTACCGTCACTTCGTGAAAACAGCGACGATATGTAGAGAGAGATTCGTGTATGTATTTGAATTTGTATACGGAAAATAAAACCAAACAAAACTAATGTTACTATAATTATTTTATAGAGTTCCAGAGGCAGTTGTTTTTATACTGTTAATATTGAAGATAATATTTAGTGAGTAGTCTTTTATGATTAACATTGATATAGTGTTATTATTGCACGATCAATATAAAAATAACGTGTTAACTTCATTTGTTTGTTGTCATTTTATGTCGCTCTCTCTCTCTTTCTCTCTTTAATCCCCTCCCTCCATTTATTTTTTGTTTAATAGTTCTCCCCGTCCCTCTATCTCCTTTCTTCCTCTTCCCATCGCTCCCTCTCACTCCTCACATGCTCTCTCTTCCTGCCCCCTCTCTCTTCCTGCCCCCTCCCCTGCCTCTCTCTCTCGCGTTTTATTCTGGCTACAAGATTTCAATGTACTAAACATTCCGGTTGTTAGTATCATTATCATTATTTAGAAGCTAAATCAGGAAGATGATTTTTGTTTATTTTTTTTCTATCTAATTAAATTAATTGCTATTTTTCGAAAATCTAGTCGCAGGACGATCGTATAGTGTGTGCTAGACTTTAATAGGACATTACTTTTGGAAGAGTTTAAAGAATGCAGACTCTTAAGAATAAATCCATGAACTATAGATAATCTTTAAAAGATCTTCATGGTTTTCTCCTTTTCAAAATAAGGTGTTAGGTAAGCACAGTTGTCCAACCACTGCCGCCATACAATACGACAGCGCCATCGATGAGTTTTGAAATAATGATAATAACAATGATAATAATTATAATAATGATCATGATGATGAATGATGATAATAATAATAATCATAGTAACTATGACAATAATAATAAGAATAAAAATACTAATATTATTATTGCTTATCCAGTGGTACTAACCTTCGCCTCTTGCCGGGTACTCATTTGGCACCTGGGTGAAGAGAAGCATTCCCAGTCAAGCATTTAAAGATAAAGTTGAGTTCTGATCAGGCGATTGCATTGTGATAGAAACGTTATGGAATCGGTCAGATGTGACGTGTACTGTAAGGCTCTGGAATCATCAACATGATCAGAAATTTAGCCCAGTCGTAGTAGTTATAAGCACTGTACACAGAAAGATGTATATGGGACTACACGAACATGTGGCATAAAATTCAGTCCCGATTTGTATAATGTTACATGCCATATTTAGAATGTTAAGGCATTTGAAGAGCCATGCTTTTTAGGAAACATTTTTTATCTGATGTTATTCCGCACTTGCATAATACATGTACACTGTACAATAATAACGCTCACAAATTATGTTGCACCTCTTCCCAGACCTCAACCTCCTCTTTAAACCACTTGACTACGACATGCACCTCTACGAATTTAATTCTTATGCTACGGTCACATTTAAAGTACATTGTATTAGTAGTCAAAAATATTGTTTTGTATGTATACAATAGTTATATGTCGTAATATTATATTCAAAATATGAGCTTAATACACCACTTCTGTTCAGAGATTGCTGGCTAATAAACTTTCACTTACTAGTAACATAAAAAACAAATAAACTCAACTCACATAGTTTAACACAAGTCCCGAGTACGCGATCCCGTTAAATTTAAAATCAAGTTGCGTTAATTTATCGTGTTATGATTGAAAGGGTGTTTTGTTTAAGCAAGGGCCCCTTGGTGTCGGTCCCTGACATGTTCACCAAGATGGATTTTGCTCACAAATACATCACAGCCGACCGCATCCTTGGTATCAACGGAAGCTGACACATCATCGCAGCCTGCCATCACTTGAACGAGTACCATATGCACGCCGGACTCTACGCCGACACCTGACCAATCAACGCGGCACTGACAACTTCCCAACAGGTTACCACGACCACGACACAGAGTGGCAGTTCACCCACTGCAGGCCCAGAAACGCCCTCAAACCAATCAACTCAAGCAACAACGGATCAGCAAAGGACATCAAATCAGCAGGTACCCTTACAAACTCACACTCCCTTTATTTAAATTTTAGTTCAGTTTAATAAGATCACTGTAGAAATGACAAGTCTTTTGTGGGGTCCTCTTGGACCTCTCAATTGTGTTTTTCACAAAACATATTGCCATAAGTGCTATGAACATACAAAGAATGCACCACATTACTGGTTTAATCACAGAATCAAACCAAATGTGCCAACATGAGGCACTTAATTAATTTGCCACACAAACGTTAAGTTAAAAAACTAATAGGTAAATAGCGTTCGCACTTACAGACAAATCAAACATCTCCAACGCTATAGTATTCATGACTAGTTATTTACCAAGTATAGTCGTCTCTTTTAAACACTGTATTTTAAGATGTCACCTTGCTTTACACTTTTGAAACGGAGGAGTCTGTAAGGGCGCGTTCATGCTTGATTTTGAAGGTAGAATGAGCGATCTGAACTAGGGAAAGCGGTGGCATCTTCGTTAATGACTATGCCAGATTCTTTGATATTAATTAGTTTTAATGAAGTCAAACGGTGTGTTCCGGGTTATGTTACTCACAAAATATAAACTTTAGCTTCGTAAACATTATTTTATTATAATTTAAACTTTTGTTGATTTTCGTTCGTAGGGTTCTATTTTTGCTAAATGCAACACGGAAAAAAGGTTTGTTTGAATTTTCCCGTAGTTATACCAAAAAGTTTGGCTTTTAAATTTGTTTTACTTGTTAATCCTTTTTATGGAGGCGGATGTCTAGAGATATGGATGAGTGGGGTGGTGTTGTCCGAAGGAAGGGGATGGGTAGCTGGGATGGGGGTGGGGGGGGGTAATTATACAGATTTATATTCTTGTGGCGGTTTCCGCTTTGGTCGATTTGTCCAAATTCAACTGTCCGGGTAATTGTCCTAAAATCTTCAAAACCAAATAAGGCTAAAGCAGTTTCTTTTACTTTTACGAGAAAAAGGGTTTTAGAATGAGACTAGATTATAATCCTAAAAGTACACGAGATTTCCTCCACCTAACACATCACGATATCACTGATCAATAGACAAAATACCGTGTTCAAACCGAGGCATTGCAGAACTCTCATCTAAGACCTACGCGAGGTTTAGATATGAAAGACGTTCGGAGAAAAAAAAGGAAAACAAAAAGGAAAAGCAATACGAGAAAAGGTAACGAAAAACATTTAATGAATAACAGCAACGAAATTAAAGGGAGTACAGAGTAAAGTATAATTATAAGAAAAGGAAAGAAAACAAAGCTAAAGAAAAGAAAAAGACTGGAGAAGAAGAAGATCGAAGAAGACGAAAAAGAAAAATACTATGTTGAAGAAGAAAACATTTGCGCCGTTTGAAATGGTACTCCCCCAAGTCAACAAGACGGGGACCAGTCCCATTGCTCACTTTTATTCTCTTTTACCTTCCTTCCTTTTTTCTTTCTTTGTTTCTTTCTTTTGTCTTTTACAAAATAATTGTCGTTACTTTTTGAGAAAAAAAGCTTTGGTCCAACATCTTGTGAAAAGGTAATGATACGTTTCGGAATAAATAACCATGAACGGATTCATTTATAGTTAGTGTTTGAAAGAAGAAAAACAAACATCTTTTGAATATTTGTTGGCGATGTGAACGCTCCCCTAATCTATTGATTTGGTTGAACGGGGGAAGGTCGTACATGTATTGATTTCTTTAAGTAAACTTTGAAATGAATGCGTCCCAGGAGAGAAGAATTGAGATGATCTCGAGTATTTGTTCTTGTCACTCCGAAACATGTGTTCTTCTTTCAATTCAAACGCACCGATCGAGCGTACTACACGCGTATACGGAAAGTCCGAAATTATGCGCAGGTGAGTGATCATGGTGATGGTATACATGAAGCTCTCACTCTACCGGACCTTTGGCCATTGGCTCAGTCTGCATCTCTCCGTGTTGGCGGGAGCAAAAGCACAACAAATTGCCCCTCTGTTTTCGTCTTCTGTTTGGGAAAGTGGTGACCCATTCATCAAATGGTGAAGCGGTGATTTAACTCTGGAAGTTCTTGAAACATGTTCACATGAAGCCACTGAATAAATTCAACTGATAATGACAGGTATTTATCCTAATTTTTTTATAATCAGTATATTTGTCTCAGAGGTAACCATTCGCTAAGTGGTCAAACAGACAAAATAGCTGTGGAATATTTCTAGAGACATCCTTATTCCCCCGTCATCATGGAATGATTTAAAGATAATGGTGGCAGCCATTTAATCTTGCGTGTGCTCAAAGACCCCAGTTTATTCATTCGAGTAGATGAAATTGGCATAGTCTTGATTCATCCGAGCATCTAAAATGAAAGTATCGAAAAGAGGCCCTGTGCCGTTTACTTGCTGGTGAAGTCTATTCGCGGGTAGGTGTAGAGATAACTGCCAGACGGGATATTTCACTGGGTCACATATCGACAGTAAAATAAGTATCATTGATAATACATCTTTTAAGTCAGAGAACACCTTTTATATTGGCAATGACCTACTTATGACCAAAGCGGGCTAAACATTTTACTCGAGAACCAACGCATGGATGATGATTTTGTATGCAGAAATATCTCAATATCTTGCCGTATAACATCGGTCCGCATATTTTTTGTTGCAGGGGGGGGGGGGATTGAAGCAACGCGCATGATAAAATAAGTAAGTTCTGAAACTATGTATAGGTGAATATGAATTATACCGATAAACATATACATCATATAATTTATTTGAGAGGAGTAAGGAATAAGAAAGAGAGGGAGAGAGATCAGAAAGAATTGCTTTGAAAGCTATATATGAAAGTCTAGAACCGGAATCAAAGGACCCTGAACATGTGCATGAATCATGAATTGATTTTTCCATAATTTTGATGACTAATACTATACAAGTTAGCATATCAACATTGTAATCAATGTTCAAGTTAGCTCAGACTCTGCAGCGCAAACTGTGTGACTGTCTTGTCATATATGATTGATGAAATGTTTATCCGGTAAACATAACCCGGGTCGTCAACTGCCAAGTACACCCGATCGCTACCAGGTACTTCATATTATTAAAGTCCACAACGATCTAAAGTATTCGACAGTACTCGATGTTTTATACTAGGAGATACGGTTGACAACTAAATTATTCATATTCTCACCATGTTTTGTAATTTTGAAACATGTACCAAAAAAGATTTCTTTCGATTTATGTTTCTTGAGAATATGACATATTATAGCTTACATCTAAAAGTATTCAACAAAGGCCACGCTTCAACAAGTCACCTTTCATTCATGAGTTACGATAAACAACAACAAAAAAACCATCAAATTTACAAGGGGTATGGATAATTAGGTTTTTAACCGCAAAGTCTACTGAGACATGACTGATGTGCGAAGTTCACAGGTAGGGGTTCTGCACTCTGGTACGTTTTGCACGTAGGCCTATTCAAAAATAAGAATGTAGATCGCAGTTGGTGATTTGGTTTTGTTTGAAAGTGAATAAAGGTGCATGGGGCTTTGATTTGGTCTGATACCAAGGATATTAATATGAGATCGATATGTAAGGTTTGGACCAATGAAATCGTTTATAAAATTTCATGAATCAATACTGGTTTTAATTATTAGAATGAAATAAAATGGCCCCCTTACAATCCATTTATTTCTATCTCTAATAGTAATATTCTTTATATTCCAATCTACCTCTGTTCGCCATGTTCTCTCTTGTATTCATATCGCTTTCTTTTAATAATAATAATAATAATAGCTCGTTCTTATATAGCGCTTTTCAGGACCGGAGGCCCTCACAAAGCGCTTTACAGATAAGTATATTATTACCCCGGTCATTGGATTCAAACTCTCTTCTCTCCTTGTTTTATTCCCCATAACAAATTTGCTCTCATCTCTATATAGGTCCAAAATCTGAACATTATCTACTATAATGATGGCTCACTGCAATAATGCAAATACAATGAGGAAAAAAGCCGGTCTTTGCTTTTCTAATTCCAAAGTTTGTCGGTATCACCCATGCCCACGTGACACCAACGAGACCGAAACCTGACCGATATTAATCTTAAAACAAAATAGAATATTACACCCCTTATGGCCAATAATCGGTCAGTAGGGAGTATGGGCAGTGTTTCACGAGACCGTTATAAGTACAAGTTTTCCCGACATCCCTTTCTAAACGCGTATGTTAGATTTAACCATGATTCAACGCGCGTTTCAATAAACTGGTTTACTAAACAAAAATCAAATTGATGGATGTTTATTGCCTGGGGACCTTGCCCCCCCCCCCCCCCCCCTCCTCCTCGTAGACTGTGCAATTATTACTGTACGTCATAAACACAGCCATATATACACTTTGTATAGATGGCTCAGGGGCCCGTTTCATAAAACTTGATATCAATAACAAGTTACAAGCTACTGTTATAAGCTACTGAAATAATGGCATGTGATTGGCTGAGAGCAAATTTGTTATAGAAATTTAGCATTTGTTATAGATAAAAAAAAGTGTTGTGAAACGGGGCCTTGGTCATAAACACCCACGCCCGCCCTCTCCTGGTCCCATTATTCTTCCACGATCATGACGTATTCTTTTCTTTCCCTCTACCATTCAACCACAGATTGGTGCGCCGCAACAAAGGCATCATCGATTGGTCTCCATTGAGCGATCGGCCCAGGTACATGTTAGCGAAGAATAGATGATATTGATCCGAGCAGGAGAGGTAGTCTAATCTGTACCTCATCAATTATCGGTCTTCTTTCATCCATAGAGCTCTCAGAGAGGATAATGGCTATAGAGACTTCTCCACATGAATAGTCAGTACGCGACTAAACAGGCCACATCGAATCTAGGTCAACCAGAGGATCGAAAGAACCGGCACTTTGCAGGCGACTATTGGATGCGTATGAGTCAGCCGTCTGGACATACACAAAGTGACTGCTAAACCATTACATTTATTCTACGACAGTAACGGTACCGCGTTTTGGCACCTAATAAGGAACTGTTACTTGGATCAAAAGAAGCGGATGGACTCCTGTCATACTATTACAAATTGGGAATCTGTTGTTTTCCTATTAAACCTGTTGTTAGAAAAAACAGTTTTAGCTTAGAGGAAATAAACAGATGAGGAGTTCATCATTAAGAGCTAGGCATCTAGATATTCTCCTTACGGATCAGCTGGCTCCTTGATGACATTCACTCCGAAGTAAACAGTGTCCAGGGCAGGTATTTGATCGTCTTTCTTCAATTTAATTCTGAAGTCTTTGTGAATGTTGATGCGTGACTAAATTTCTCTCGAGGTTGTTAGTTATGCTTGACTTAAGCAAGACATAATTCCAAACTGTAATCGCATTCTGTCTCGGGATCGCAACGTACATTTTGATACCGTTTAGGACTTGAGGCGTGTAATCGTCTTGTGCATAGATCTTTCACCAATTCTCGTATTCTCACGCTTGTACCGATATTTGTTTTGGTGCTTTTACCAGCTTCTTGCAAATACTGCTTCCATATATTCTTGAAAGTCCTGACTTTTATTGGTAACGAGACCCACCATTGAATCAAATCTTGGTGGGATTTTCCTTTTCACTGTCACGACGCGTTGACTAATTCAGGATGTCTGCCCAACGTATCGCTAGGAGGCGCATCTCGGCCGATAAGCAGGCCGCAGCCGCCAATACCGACTTCGCAAACCTCAACAACAACCTCGACGTCAACGATTACGACACCAAGATGAAGTCGAGGGATGTCAAGAACTGCTTGGACAAAATGGATGGTAATCTATCGCCTGCCTCGATCAGAAGGCGGACCACGCGATCAAAAAGCGTCCAAAACTCAGATCTCATGTCACATGACATCTCGATGAATTTGACGAGAAAACAGGTACGATCAGCGTCGGATGCGCAGCTATCGCTCGATAAATTGCAAACGAGGATGGGGATGTCGTCTGCGACGTCAGATGAAACTTTCGACGAATCGAAAGAGATGGACGATCACGTGACATCGGATAGGAGCCAATTAGAAGAGTTGATATCACCGAGATCGTGGTCGGATATGATCGCAAGTGATATCGCCATATCTTACGATCAGACAGATGATCATCGTCAACATAACTCTAATAACAATAATCATAAGAGCGATACTATAGCAAACACAATTAAAGTTTCAGACCAGCTAAAGCATGGCAATGGTGTCCTGAAAAAAGCGTTTGTAGAAGATGTTACATTTCATGACGTCAGTTCAAGACAACGGATCAGATCGTTTGAACCCAAAGATGGCGTAATAACACCGCGCACGTGGGATGAGATGGTAGCAGAGGATAGCGAATCACGTGACCATACTCAAGATAGACATGATAATGGTGAATCAACCTCGGAGCAAGGTCTACATTCGGTAGGTGAAAACGACTTTCGAGAGTCAGTCATTTTATGTTGTTTTTGGTTGCGAGGGAGGGGGAGAGATTGCTCAGATAAGGTGCTATATTTGTGTCTATTAATTTGTTTTATATTCTACTTTTTTAACCATACATCTCTCTCATACATTAAATATTCATTATTACTATTACCACGATTCCCCCTTGTCCTTCCCACCCTAGTCTCCCATCTCCCTTCCTCCCTACTCTCTGTCATAATTATCGAAGTAGATAGTATACCTTGTAAACCTCTCTCCTCCCCAGATCATCTTTCTCTTTTTTTCCTTGTATCTATATATCTTTCTTTCTGTTTACCGCTTCTTTCTCTTCCTCTCCATTGCAATGTGACGACGCCGATTGAGAGAGTCAACCAATACGTTATTTGGGATATTTACTAGAAATTGCGCATTAGATGCATTACAAAAAAATATTATATATATATATATATATATATACTACAAGCTACGGTGCTGCCTTTGAATGTACAGTAACAAATTCCACATGGCACGGTCCTTCCTTCACTTTTCATTTACAATATCTTGTTCATTTTCATCGCAGCAAAAGAAAAATAGGCTTGAAACCAAGTAAGGCATTTGCAAACATTATCGATTTGGCCATAATCCCTCATTCTATGTAGTAGTCTATATGTTGTTGTTGTTGACATGGAGAAGATTCATCTGAAGCAAATTACAATGAAAAGTGGTCGTTAAGGCTAGCGTGAAAATGGCCCTTCTTTTAAATTCAGCAGTAAAGACACTAATACTCTTTCATGCATAGCCTCCCTCTTTATTCAACCCTTTGTTATTACACTTATACGGGTGCCCAATTGCCGACAAAGTCCCTTGACAACAAAACTGCCCAATTTAATGTCGATAAATTGTATTCTTTCCATTGGTTTAATGATCCTGCAGTATTTACACAACATTGCGTCGTCATGTTTATGAAAAAGAGTTAAAGTTAAAGCAGTTACCTTAAAAGTTTCTTTTTGACGTCACCCTTTCTCTGTCTGTCTGTCTCTCTGTCTCTCACTCTGTCTCTCTCTGTCTCTCTCTCTCTGCCTCTCCCTCTCTCTGTCTGTCTGTCTGTCTCTCTCTCTCTCTCTCCATAGTGTACGTTATCATGCAACATACCCGTACTTTAACTGATGTGGAATTGATGAACAACAAGATAATCTTATGAGCGAATTTCATCTTTTTCTGTAGGGGCGGAAAATTAACCAAATATGTTTTGGTGAAAATACCTTTGGCTTTGAGAGATTCCGATAATTTTGTCGAAAAGAAAAAAAAGGTTTGACATACTTGTAGTTTAAAAATAATATTCATAACATGATATTTATAACATTATAACATGGACATCTCTCTGATATAACTACGGAGTCTTCGCCATTAGGGATCCAAGTTATCTTTACAGTTATAATTGAAGAAAAGGTGGGACCGGGCATATTCCCGATTCTAATATATTTCGTCTTATAAGAATGAGGAATGAAATATGAGATGCGGCAATACAGTGCAGGGTCCATATTCACAAAGCCATTGGCTTAGCTGTAAACTATTTGCGTACCGTAGCTCTAGCGACTAATTAGTCTGTTCATGAGTCGTGAGCGTTAAGCCGTTTCAATGATTTTTCTTCTTCATTTTTTCAAACTGCTCTTTGTAAAGATTGGGTCATCTGAAGGAGAGAATGACCAACCGGATCCTCTGGCAGCATCGGTAGAGTTTGCATGGCCTAAGGAGTTGCCTAGCAACGGATCGGTATCACGTGACAGGGAAACACAAGACGATGTACGATGTGAGAATCAGCGCAAAGCATGTAGAGAGACTGACCCTGAGTTAACGTTGGCTCGGTTGGAGTGGAATTTACGCATGTTGAGGAGAGACCTGGTAAGTTCGTTTGATAATAATAATGATAATAACAATAATGATAACAACTTATATATTAGATATTTAATAGCGCATATATATCCACCACACAAGGTACTCAATGCGCTCCAATATTACCCCGGCTCTGCGAGCCTACTGATATCGATGATCACACCATTCAAGCAACTCCTTCCTATCGGTACCCATTTAACACCTGGGTGGAGAGTGGCAAATGTATATCAATGTCTTGCCAAAGGACATTAGTGCCGCGGCGAGACTCGAACTGCGAACCTCATGATCTACAGTCCAACAATTTATCAACTAGTCCACGACACCTCTATAAATTTACATTGTATTATACGGCCAATTTGTTCGAATTTTCATGTGACTTCAAATTCTGAACCAATTCTCGTGCTCTCAAGACAATAGCGATGGAGAGATATTACAGAGAGGCAAGATGCAGTATGGAGAAAATGCAAATACTAAGAAGAAGTAGCTATAGGGTCAACAAATAGTCTCAAAACTTCACGATAATTAGACAATAGAGGGCGTCATCCTGACAGTCCAAATTTTAGTCTGATTGAAATATCGTTTGAATAATCGATTTCACGTTTTAAAAAGGTCCCAAAAGAATTTCATGCTTAATAACAGTATTGAGCAGATCAATGACTGTGCACCTTATAGATCACATTGTACAACCGTCTGTGCTAATCAAACATTTAGTATATTAGCTTTATATCCTTTACCATTTTGACTACTTATTTTCTATTCGTGTCTATCTCTCTCTGATGTTATCTTCTTTGCGTGCTCTAATTCCTTAACGCTATGACATTATCTTACTTATTCTTATCTTCTATATTAGACGGCGATGAGAAAAACGGACCAACACATATTTCGACAACTCCTCAGTAACTACGAGACGATTGGTCAGATCGCTGATCACGTGACGGTTACTGCGGAAACGCCTTCCCCGTTACCTCCTTCCCCTTCTCCATACCCAGTCACACCGAGGTCTAACCCGAGTAGCCCCGAGAAAACCCGATCCTACTCGACCACTCCGGGAGATACCGAACTACTCCGAATCATCCGGGAAGCGCTCGATCATCCAGGAGCACTGAACATTAGGAATATCGTAGATCAGTTATCTCCCATTCGACGCCGAAGAAGCAGCGAACCCACCACGATAGAATACGAAGATCTCCCGCCATGCTTCGACGAAGAAGATGATCAAGAACTAGAAGGTATTTACTGGTCTCGCTTCTCTCCTTTTTTTCTGTCCCTTTCTCCTCCTCCATCTCCATTCTTTTCATTATTTTATCACACCCCGTGTATTAGTCCACAATAGTCAAGGGACAACTCGACATCGACTACCAATCTCACACCAATCCTAAGCCAGACAGACGTAGACGAGGACACTCCAACCAATTTGAAATTCGCCACACCAACTCGGACGTCTATGCCAACTCATATTTCCCAAGGACTGTAAAGACATGGAACAACCTACAACAAGCAACCATCGACCAAACCTCCCTGCTCTCATTTAAAAAATGCAGTTACTAAAGAACTTTTTTTCCAAAATGTAATCGTCCACCCTCCACCACCTCCAGTCAAAACTCTTCTTCGGAGTATTTAGGAGGAAAAGAATCCAATATCCAAGATCTTCCCGGTCCTTTATAATTCCCTACACACTTGATTCAAGCCGTCGAAGATGGCGTTATCAACAAACTCATAATGATACTCAACAGCCCAGCCTGATGATCACGCCATCATCGGCTGGTAGCAAATAAATAGGGGGAGGTAGTGTTGGTGTGGTGGAGATCAAAATTAAATAGACCAGATTCTGGACTACCCGTGTATTTGAAATGTAGATCAGTGAGGATTAAGTTTCCGTACTAGCAACCAATATCTTTAAAAATAGGTTATTTTCATATTCTTGTTCGGCAATTTCAAAACCATATTGTATATCATGTTCCGATTACTTAACACGTCATTGTCATGTTCGCACATTTTAATGGGTGACGCAAAAGGCTAATGAAATTGCTTTAGGTTAATTTTCGGAAAGCATTTGCTATCATGTTGAACAAAACGTTTAAGGGACTTGCATAAATTGGTTCAGAATCAATGTAATATTTCTTTATTTCCACCGACATGATCTAAAGTGAAGGAAATAGATGTAAATCAACCATCTACCTTTCCAGGTGAAAAGAGGAGGTGGAGAGTCCTTTCCAGGTCTTCCCTAGCCACCCCTTTTCTCACGAGGTGCAACCGCAAGCCTATTGTATAACCATCTTCATGCTCGTAAGTGACCGTGGTGCTGATTTCCACTCACCTCACCCCAAGATAATCAATGTAACACAATTTGACAATATCGGTAATTTTATCTTACTATGAAAGATGGTATAGTACTTTCGATGTATGTTGTAGCATGACTTTCTCTGTCCTATTTTTTTATTCCAGATCTCTTGAGTTTATCTTGTCCAGTCTTCAAGGAACCCAAAGCTCCTATAAAACTTCAAGACACGCACGGAACCGACCTATGACCTAAGGAGGATGACTGGATAGAAAGAGACTATTAATAATTGTTGCATCTCGAAGCTGATGGATTCAGATGAAGAGGAAAGTGTTCATCCTATTTCTCGTAAACGGTGACGACTGTAGGAAACAATACAGTTTGGAATACGTGTCCTCACAATTAATCTCAAGACAGCACATTGTGCAAATATGACTCCTGGGCCCCGTTCCACAAAGCCTCTTTTCAATGACAAATTACAAAAATCAGTGACAAATCTGCTGATACCCAATCAGATGCAAGGATTTCACTAGCTTATAACACAAATTGTCATTTGTCACTGATGACAAGTTTTGTGAAACGCCCCCCTGGACAATAGTCCCCTTCTGTCAGCTATCCCCCGATCAAGTAGACGTAACCCTGGCAACCATCCGTAGAACCTCAGGACAAGACCCCTAGACCATGCTGTCTTTAAAAAGTCACACTTTCTCTTTCTCTCTCTCTCTCTCTCTCTCAAAACTAATATTAGGGACTTTTCGATTTGCACGTCGAAGTTGACTGCTACGAGTGACGTCCTTAAAAATGACGTCACACGTAGCAGTCCACTATGTCGACGTGCAAATCTAAAAGTCCCTATTAATGTAGTACAACTCCGACCCTACTGTGTCATGTTTATTAAGGTAATTAATTCCCTGTAATGCTAGCGCCAGAATGTCAGCCATGCTAAAGCCGGGGGTAATACTAATTGTGGAGCGCCAGGAGTGTCAAGTCTGACTGACATGAGCACTTTACAAGAACCTACTATTATTAATTATTATCATTATTATTCAATACATATCACGGGAGGCATAACTTATTCATACCAGGGTTCCTTCTAGGCGTAACACCCTGATGTTATTCTGTTAAACTAATGGTATGCGATAAGTGACTGAAGTAAAAACAAGGGGTAACACCCGTTAAATCCTAGTTAAAGTATACACTATAATTTTTAGGTTAAAAAAATAGTTCTGGGCGACGATCGAGATGCCCGATAATATCTTCATATTCCTGTATTTTGGTGAACAGACCTATGTGATTTCTATATATTTATTTACAGTTAGCGGCACGATGCCCTCATATATTATTCAATATATCTTTATTAAATGCGTTGATTACAAAATTAAAAAAATTACCACATTAACAATTACCTTTTTTCTTTCGCTCGCTTGCTCTCAATTTATTCAACAAATGTGTCCATACGTGTGTACAAGGCTCTTGACGAGTGCCAGAATGATGTAAAATTAATATGTGATTTAGGGTATCAAACATGACACTTTTTATCACTTAAAAGGGTGCCGTGACTACAAACAAAATTTGAAAATGCTGCCCTAGACTGTTCCAGTAAAAAGACTAGTAAAGCTTCCAACAATTCAACTATTCCATTGAGTAGAAACAAGATCACCTCATTTGACTGTCACACTAGTTATTTTTAACCAGTTGTTTTACCTCCGTAACTTTTAGTTGTCTTCCAAAGGTACAAGATCAAGAAGAACCAAGTATTCATGAAATTGTATAGAAAGAACTCGAGCTTTTAATATTCCATTTGCTTTTGTAAAAAACAAGAAATTAATAAATTATTGGGTGATAATAACCTAAGAGAGAATAATGCTGTTGAAAAGTAAGGTTATTGATTGACCGGTGGTGGTAGATGTGATGATGAGGATAATGGTTTTCGTTAATTGTGGTATTTGAATTGAATTGAATTGAAATTTATTTCCATCATCATGACAATATATTATACAAAGATAAAATATGTACTTTCATAACATGTAACAATATCAAAATGACATATAAATTGACACAACAGCATTCAAAATATAAAGAAAATATGAAAGTTTAAACCATATTACAAATGGAAAATGGTGCATCCGATGATGATGAGGATGATGATAATGATAATGGTGGTGGTAATGTTGATAATGTTGGTGTTGATGGTGGTATTAGTGATGACGATGGTGATAATGATAATAATGGTGATAATAATCGTAGTAGTGAAGTGATGATGACAGTGATGGTGGTGGTGATGATGACGACTACGATTATGGGGATCCAAATCATCTTAATTTAGAGGATATAGAATGGGTTGAATGTATGTAATTTGCAACAGCTTTCATTAGGATCTTTAGATTCTTCTGGGCCCTGTATCATAAAACTTTTGTTAAAATTAATATTAACAAGTGTCACATTCATACAAAAAAATTGCTCACAGCAAATCAAATGCTTCGATCTTACCAACTTGTATCAGTTATTGTTACTTGTTATCATTGTATTGTATTGTATTGTATTGGTTTATTGAGATAAAAATCATTGGACATGCAGCTAAAAGCTGAAATTGTTCAATTTACAGAGTAAAAAATACATGGCATAACATTGCATTGATAACACATTAAAATATATAGAACACTTAACAAATATTGTGTATATTTAAATACGATTTACAGTTTCATTGATGATATAAAATTGTCATTCGTTTTACATGAGATAGAAAATTGATAATTAACCATTTGCAGGTTTATTGCAACAGTGATACGTAGGTGGGATAACATTTAGATGTTTATACAGATAAAATACGATAAAAGATAAGATATTAAAGCTAAGTTTCAATATTGGTTAAACAAAGTGATGTTCCTGAATTAAGCGAAATTGGCAAATTAATATTACATCAGAGAGTATAAAGTGAAGAAACCTTGAATGAATTAAATATAGTGATGATAAAGATGTAATGTTGACATCGACAAAGATAAATATTAACAAGGTGATGGTCCTGAATTCAGCGAAATTGGCAAATTAATATTACATCAGAGAGTATAAAGTGAAGAAACCTTGAACGAATTAAATATAGTAATGATAAAGATGTAATGTTGACATCGATAAAGATAAATATTAACAAGTAAATAGGCTACTTCACATTGATTGAACAATTCTCAAGTTCTGTTATTAATTGATATTGCACATAGAAGAAGAGATACGATCCAGCTCGGCGTACGTAGTACGTGTACTTGGTATAGGCGTTCATACATGAACGCCGGTGCATGATGAACAAGAAAGTTGAAAACAGTCAGAACACTCAGCAAAACAAAACATAAAACTACTCACAATGATCACTGACGACAATACAACAGGACATACACGTTGGTTCGACTGAAAATCCAAAATGTTGTTATAAATATCAACAAAAGTGTATGTTTAAGAGGAGCAGACAAAAAAGTATGGGCTAGCAGGATGACAGCGCCCTCTAATATGTATTTCATTATTGTAGTTATTAGTATTATTATCATTACTATTATCATTATTCATCTATCATTTATTAATTCATTTATACGGCGCTTTCAATACATAGAAACAAAACAAAAACCCATAAAACTTTGTAATCAAAATATGGCAACAATTTTAAATAGATACTAATGCACCAGACAAAGCGGCCTGGAAAGGATTAGCTCAACTAAATAACAATGGTCTCGAGGCCCTATAACTGATACAGCGCACAATTATCTAAAAAAAAATTACAACATGAAATATATTACAAAAGATGAGAGATTCGAATACGTTACACATAGAAATTAACGATAATCACAACATAATACAGTCACAGATGGAAGTCCTGGGGAGTGTTTCACAAAGACTAAGATCGACTTTAAGTTGGACTTAAATATGACAGGCCATTTATGCCACTGGTTGCTCTCACCATTGGTCTCTCAATTATGATCTTTAGATACTATTTTTTCCTTCAATAATGAATTATCAAAAATGCTCAATGCTATAGATGTGTGGCCATGATTTGTACGTCCCTTGAGAGACCATTTCCAGTAAACGGTGACAGCAAACAGTGGCATGAACGGCCTGCCATAGTTAAGTCCAACTTATAGTCAATCTTTGTCTTTTAAAAACCCCCCCTCGCCTGTTTTTTTCCTTTCTTCTTCATATGTCTCAGTGGTGTGCGCGCGTGCTCGCACACTTCAAATATGTACAATAGAATTGCGCACGAGTTTTTGATTTCTGGTACGTTAGATGAGCTCGCGCACGCACTCATCAAATGTAAATATTTGAAACGACAAGAATCTGGTCTGCAGGAGGAGCAGAGGTAGGAGCCACTTCTATGAGCACGCACTCTAATATTGATCTCAAGTTTTATTTAATGAAACGGGGCCCTGCTCTCGATCATTTATTTTTAAGCACAAGATTGGCCCATATCTATCAATAAAATCGTATTCAGAACTGAGCATGCGTAATTTGTTCCCCTGTAAATCTTGTCTCGCACCTCCAACGGTGAAAGATATATGTCACCATGGTAAAATCGAGCACAGCATATTAATCAATCTAAGGTCTGCTGGTCTCAATGAATGACGATATTGCTGGTCCTCCTACCAATTATATTATTTCACCATAATGACATGAGAGAAATTGATGTATTGTGACGAATTGATGGTCATATGAATGATGGATCAGGGTCGGCGTTGGACCGTTTATAATTTGCTAACGAGGTAGCTTAAACGTCCACCGGGCAAATTGAGTTGCAAATTTTCAAATAGAATTGATAAATAGATAAACTATTATAAAAATGTCAAATGACATCAGGTTGAAGTGCTCTTTACAGTGATGAGTACATTAAAATAGCTTGAATTGAAACTCCTAAAAAAGCTATAAAAACAGATTGTTAAGGAACAAGATTGCCAAGATATGAAAGAGACTTGACATTGTCAGCTTTAAATTGTGTGAATCATATCAGTCTACAAGCAAGGGAATACATTCTACCATGTCTGGCGTACTGCGTACAACAGGATCTCCTAACGGTCTGACCAATTCGAGTACTTTGGTTTCATTTACGGAAGGCGTCGATGACATCGTCCCGTCGAGTCCCTACTCTCCCGACCTTGTTATAATATTATCGGTCATCGTAGGAGTAATCATCTTCATAACCGTCGTCGGTAATCTTCTCGTCGTCGCGGCGTTTTTTACGACGCCGAAACTCCGCACTTACAACAACTATTTCATCCTGGGTCTCGCCATCGCCGACCTGCTTGTTGGTGCGGTCGACATGCCCCTGTTCGCCATCGTCATCATCATGGGACGATGGCCGTTTGGCGAGGTCTTCTGCGACATCTTCACCTTTCTCGATCACGCTTTCACTCATACCAGTATGCTCCTCGTCACCCTAATCAGCTTCGATCGTTGCGTCGCTGTCTCCGCTCCAATTCGGCATCGTCAACACTGGCGACGACGCTCCCGTGCGATCCTTATCATCGCCATCGGCTATATTATCCCCGTCATCATCTGGCTGCCAGCGACGACTCTTTGGCAGATCATCCACGGTAACGAGCAGCGACCCTTTCCCAAAGACGTCTGCGAACCTTTGTACTTTCAAAGCGTCGTCGCTGGGTTCGTTCTCCCCGTCGCTTACTTCTTCATCCCGTTCGTTTCAACCGCCGTTCTCTGCGCAAGAATCTACATCGTCATCAAGAAATTCTACAAGGGGCGGAAGAAGCTGAGACTTGCATTGGGGATCATGCAGTCGACGACCTCTGTAGAGCCACCGAATGACCTCGGAACTCGTGAACCAACGACGTCGGTTTCCGTCTCTACGAAGACGGTTGATGTTGGTAAGGAAGAGAACGCCAAAGACAACAAAAAGAAAGAAATTGGTACAGAGAGCATGAAAGGTATGTTAGCAAGGTGTTATAGACACATTTATTTAAAATTGGTTTTGATGACTGAATAATTGTTAAGAAATTGTAATGTTCAGCCATTTATGTATGGAAAGGAATACCCGTGTGCTATAGCAAAAGAGAAATAAACGTTTCAAACGTATTAATATTATTGTGAGTGGAGTTCCACTCTAATTTTGTAAAATAAAATGTTACACTTTATTGGTGTCGACCCTTCATTAGAGGGTGGGTGGGAGGGGCAAACTCATTCCATGGCCAGCGTAATTTCCTTCTTTTCATTCATAGTGTATCACAAAGCCTTTGGGCGATACACGGCAATGTCGCAGCCTTGCTACGCGATATACCAAGAACAAGATCGAGGACGCGTTGTGTAATTACTTGAAGAAATTCAAAATGGAATGATGATGAAATAGTATTTATTTTTTAATTGCAATGAAAATCAGTAATGTTAAAGGTATAGACCAGTTTCTGAAACGTCCCCCTCTCAAACAATGAAATGAAAGATCTTACTACCAATCATGTGAAATAATATCTTTTGACTAATACGTGATAATATATAATGATATATTTGGTAAATTATTATATCTATCCGGACCGGATAGATATCGCGCACGTGTCGCGTAGTCCCATACACATCTTTTTGTGTACAGTGCTTGTAACTTTACCAAGACTGGGCCAATTTTTTTGTCATTTTGATGATTCCAGAACCTTGCAGTACACACCAATACTTATATGCTAGATGATGAACCTTTTCTGATCGATTCCACAACGTTACTTTCACAATGCCATCGCATGACCAGAATTAACTGGCCTTTACATTTAATGATAATCCAAATAGAAGTAAGCCTATTATGAATAATTTTCAAGTGGCGTTCGCTCGGCGTTTAAATTAAAAATCATCACAGAATGTAAGACTTTTATTGACAATTGAAAACTAAATTTTCACTTTTCAATAGATCCAGCGAAGGGCGTGTATCTGATAATTCTTTCAACTAGAAAAATTCATTCCAGGGAGCAAACGGGTTAGAAGTCAAATGAAATAAACAATAATTCACTCATTAAAAAAAATGAAGACATTTTATAACTTAGATAATTGAATCGCGATAGTAATCAGATGATAACAGTTTGCTTGAATGAATAAGGGAGAGAAAAACAACAAATGAAGGACAGTAATGCAAAAGTGCTCCCTTGCCTTAAAAATGTCCACCTATCTTTATTCATGATCGTCACTGTTGACATAAATCCTGATACTTTGACCCAGAATAAACAACCTTGCATAACCGGCATTTCACTGTATTGTGCAGGTTTCCAATTTTTTAATCATGGGATTATACTTCCTACCTGAAATGAATAGTAAGAAATGCAACCAACCGAAGTAATCCAAAAAAATTTGACGAGCAAACAGTACATAAATGGTGATATCATTTTTATAGATTTGCAGGATATATAAAGACAGGGACGAAGATAATAAGTTGTAAGATGGTAAATCTATACCATACAAAGAAAATTACTTTTTCTGTAAAGGAGCAATTTAAAGGGCAAGCAAATCCAATACAAAAACAAAAAATATGATAAACAGAATGGTAAAAGTTAGAAATAAATCAGACCAATAATACAATAAAAACTTATTAATGATTGACATATGATATCACTAAATGTTAATTTAACAGTCTGTGTCAGGGGATTGTGACGTAGTCGCAGATAACTCTCCTGTTTGTCGTGTAAACGCATAAATATACATTTTTTTTTTCTCCTGAGTGCTTTCTCCGATAGGGCACTATTCAAAATAAACAGTTGATAGTAAACAAATATTAATCGACTACGAGGGTAATGGTGCAAACTATGGTCGCCGAGGTGATCTCGGGGCTACTATCATCCCGAGCCGCGGCGGGGGATGATGGTAGCCCCGAGATCACCGAGGCGATGATAATTTGTATCCATTGCCCGAGTAAAGGGGGTTAATATTTGTTTTATATCCCACATCGGCAATGAGGTCTATTTAAAGTGAATTGATTCTGCAAACAGTTTAGCTTCAGCTAGATTTTACAAAGCGCAACATGCATACATGTAATACAGTCGATGCGCGCTCATTTGACATTGACATTGACATCTCGCGTAACCTACTTTGCTATGCTTATTCAATGGACAAGTGGGGGAGCAGCAAAACATTTATAGACAAAAGTCCTATCGCAGGGAGATAGTTCCTCATCTATCATTAATCATGTGACCTCGTTTAGGCCAATCAGATTGCAAGATTCTTAGTATGCGGAATATAACAAAAATTATTGTTATAAAGCGAAAGCGAAAAGACCCTCCTGACTGAATCTTCAATGTTTTACCGATCAATATTGTAGTCATTTTGTGTGTAGGAACACACGGGAATGTGTCTGCCACAGAGACATTACCGATTCAGCCTAGAGTGATAACACATGTTTTAATTCATAACTTTCTTATTTTTCATCCGACTTTATTCAAACTTTCACTAGTTTGCTTTCCTCTAGAGTATTCTGTTATCATGGTTGGGATTTCCCTTTAAAGGTACTATGTCCCATTTGCAGGCCCAACAAATGAAAAGGTAAATTCCAACGGCATTCGAAAGATAATAGTAATTTAGAACTTCCCTAAAAAAAAGGGGGGGGGCTTGAAAATGTATTTAAGTGGGAAAATAAGGAGTATTAGTTGTCGAATCGACTTAAGAGCTATAGAGCCAATAAGTAATAGTCTGATTTTCAGACCATTGTACCGAATGGTCGTACCTTTTATGCTACGCAAAGATTCAATCAGTTTAATTTTGGCCATTACAAGAAGTGGGTTATTGATGTAGATAAATGCTCATGTACCCTTTACAGCACATTTTATGGATTAGATGTTATTACCAAGAAAGAAAAAAAAGCCTGTCAGTCACTCAATAGTGTCTGACAGTGAAGTCTAGCAAGTGAACGGATTTCCATGCATAATTTGAATATTAGGACACTGCTAACGTTTAAATTTCACAGATAGGACATACATGACATTATTCATAATTCCTGCAAAGTTCTACAGAATTTGATGTTGTCTGCCAAAGGGACTGTTACTGGATCTGTTGATTCATGGGGCTCGTGTGCCTCTCCGGTGAACGCCCAGGCTACATTTATTGAAAGTTTTAATTAGTCAAAGTTATCGAGAAGGGTTAGGGTTGAATCGTGTTTTAGTCCAAATTTATGTTTAGGTTTGGGGTTAGGTTTAGAGTAAGGTTAAATTCAAGGGATATTTTAGTGTTGTTTTTGTTATGAACTACTGCGGAGTAAACATCCCTTGAGCTATTCAATTCAGTCAAATTAAAGGAGAACAAAAACATGTACAAAACGTGTAGGAAATAGGGGAAACCACCGCCGTATTAAAAAATTATTATATTATAAAAATTATTATTATCAAATTATTGTCGAATCAGCGGTAGCATTCTAACATCGCTTACCCATCTGTATAATGAATGAATAATGGTTAGAGTAACAGAATAAAACAACGACAAAAACACGCCCTTGAAAAATCAACTACCAATTACCAAAACAAAAAACGTTGTTTACTCTTGTAACCGTGAATGGGTGTAGTGTTGGCACGGGGCAGACTCAAGGAATTCGGTTGCTGTTATGAACTATCACGGAGTGAGTGTTCCTGGGGCTCTTCCATTGTGTCAATTCGGACAAAAATAATTAAAAAGGGAAGATATAGGGGAAACCACCGCTGTATAACCTTCATTTCTTATTTATCAATTATCATGACATTATTGTCAATTCAGCTGTAGCATTCTAACATCGTTGACCCATCTGTATAATTAAATAAATAGGAAGTCAGAGTAAAAGAATAAAATAACAACAAAAACACGCGCTTTAAAGAAAGAAAAGCGATTACCAATTTTACTTACAAAAGGCGAAAGAACCTATAATATAGGTCATGCCAAATATACAATAATATCTAATTTGTATATAGCGCTTAATACAAATGTCTCAAAGACTTTACAAATATACTATTACCCCGGTCATTGGATTCAGTGCTTGCCCGCACACAATGTGTGCACAATCTCCACTCCCTGGGGAACATTCCAGCCAGGCGTTACATGATGCTCAAAAACTGTTTGACCAACAATGACGGTCGCATCCTACCGGGTACCCATTTAACACCTGGGTGAAGAGTAGCAAGTGTAGTTTAATATCTTGCCAAAGGATATTAGTGTCGTGTCGGGATTCGAACCCTCGACCTTCGCATCTCCAAGTCAAGCGCCTTAAACCACTCGACCTTTTCTTCTTTAGGCGTGCGTATCTTGACTTTCATTGTCTCTGCGATGTGGATTGCCTGGTTTCCAGCAGTCATCGTTACCGTGATGTCACCTTTTTGTCAAACATGTGTGCCAAGTATCATCTATTCGGTGAGTAAAGATATATTTGTTACCATGTTAACTGTGCAGTATATTTCTAATACTATTTCACGTAATATTGGTATTCTCTGTAAATTGAAATATTATGTCCCTTCAAATATCTTGTTTATGTTATATAATTCATTAATACTGCCTTATATTTCATATTGTAACATTATATGGGCAAATTCGTAAAGCAATGTTGACGCCATTTTACTGTTACAAAAGAAAGCCATGCGTATATGTACTGATTCTTCCTATCGCGACCACACCAATCCCTTGTTTTCCAAACTAAAAACTCTAAAAGCTGATGATATACATATTCTACAAATAGCACTTATAATGTTTCGCTAACAAAATGGTCTACTACCTTCATACTTTCCCCCATTGTTTAATTTGAATAAAACCATCCACTCTTACCCTACAAGGCAAACTGAAAAATTCCATTTAAGAAATCCAAAAACCGCATTGACTCTCAAATCCATTAGACACGCCGGCCCAGACATCTGGAACTCTCTGCCCATTGTAATAGGAAACCTTAGGACATTGTATTCTTTTAAGAAGGCAGTTAAAACTATGTTATTGTCTAAGTATTGATCCTGTCGTGTGTAATTGTACTGTATTCATGTTAGTCAGGTGGCTTAGCGTCAAATTTATCGATTATCGTTACTTGCCGGATAAAAGCACAATTTTTGGTACAGGGCTTCCTTAGGACTTACTTAATGATATTAGGCTAGGAGCCCCCAGCAAAAACACAATTTAAGGGTGTGAGGGGCGGGGGCGTCTTTTTGGAGCCCCAAATAATTTTATAACATTGATTTGTTGTTGTACAAATGCAATTTTGGGTACAGGGCTTCCTTAGGATCTACTGAACGATATTAGGGTGGGAGCCCCCAGCAAAAATATCACATGAGGGTGTGGGCGGGGGCGTGGCCTCGTAGCTCCAAAATAATTTAGAAGGTAATATAACATTTATTTGTTGTTGTACAAATGCAATTTTTGGTACAGAGCTTCCTTAGGACCTACTAAACGATATAACGGTAGGAGCCCCCGGCAAGAATATCATATATGGGTGTGGGGCGGGGGCATCGCTTCGAAGCCCCCAAAATAATTTAGAAGGTAATATAACATTTATTTGTTGTTGTTACAATTGCCACTTTTGGTACAGGGCTTCCTCAGGACCTACTGAACGATATTAGGGTAGAAGCCCCCGGTAAGAATATCATATAAGGGTGTGGGACAGAGGCGTCGCCTCGTAGTCCACAAATAATTTGTAAGGTAGTATAACATTGATTTGTTGTTGTACAAACCCCATGGGCCCCCAATCACTCGTATATGAATATGTATGCCGGGGGCTCCTACCCTACCATCATTCAGCAGGTCAGAATGAAGCCCTGTACCAAAAATTACGTTTGTACAACAACAAATCAATGTTTTTTTTTGCATTATAAATTATTTGTGGACTACGAGGCGACGCACCTTTCCCGAACCTTTATATAATATTCTTGCCGGGGGCTCCTACCCTGATATCGTTCAGTAGGTCCTAAGGAAGCCCTGTACCAAAAATGACATTTGTACAACAACAAATAAATGTTATATTACCTTCTAAATTATTTGGGGGCTACAAGGCTACACCCCCGCCCCACGCCCTTATATGATATTTTTGTCGGGGGCTCCTACCCTAACATCGTTTAGTAGGTCCTAAGGGAGCCCTGTACCAAAAATGGTGCTTTTATCCGGCAAGTAACGATAATTTCACTAAGCCACCTGACTATGTCCGTGTGTACATTGACTGTATATTCAACAATGATGTGTAATCGTCCATGACCTAGCATCGTTTATCCATTCATGAATGAACCTGTATTCAATCAGCAGATGTATGAGATTCATTGTATTATTACCCTCGCTCCTATTCTCCCCTTTCCTTTTCTTCTCTGCAAGTCACTCTTTTTATTTCAATTTTTATTGTTGCATCTACCCCATTCACACTGGCCTCAAACACCGCGACAGCAGCGGGACTGTCCCGCTGCTGTCGCGGTGTTGTCTTCAGTGTGAAGGCTCGGACCCGTTATAAACTATCGCGGGATAACACCGCCTAGCGATAACGCCGACACAAACTATCGCTAGGGACGCCTAGCTACAGCAGCGGGACAGTCCCGCTGCTGTCGCGGTGTTTACTCAGTGTGAAGGCTCTCCGCTATAACACCGCGACAAACACGTGTGATTTGTTTACTTACCTATCACTGACCTCTTTTCTACAGCAATGGGGAACATAAAGTGAAATAGAAATAAAGTAACCAGTGGATTCCAATTGATTTTATTATTATGTAGGTATTATAATTATCCAAATAAAAATATTCCACACTTCAAAAAATTAAGATATTCTGACTGGAAGCAATAAAAATGCTAGTTTTTTAAAAAGTAATATGATCGAGGATACAAAAAGCAACTTGACATGTTTACCGCGCAATTTCAAGCAAGTATTTCCGGTCATATCGGGGTCACTCGCGGGTCATGAGCCATGCATACACGTGTTTGTTACGGAGGTAATAAAAATCACCCGCTGCAGCGTGAATGGGTACATGATATTTATCCCGCTGCTGCAGCGGGATAACTTTTCTACTGTGAATGCATTTGTAGCGGTGTTATGGCGGTGTCGCCGCTCCGCTACAACGCCGCTACAAATTTCAAAACCACTGTGAATGGGGTATAAGTTGAGGGCTGCGGGCACGTCAAGCTACTTTGCTTATATGTAGCCCTCCTGCATCTTATGTATATTAATTATGCATTCAATATATTTGTTTAATTTCGTTTATTATCTGTATACAATTATATACACTTAAAATATTGTATCAAACCATATTATGTTCATGAAAATGTATGATGAAAAAAAGAAAAAAGATGCAGAAACCAATAAATCAAATCAAATCAAATCAAACTGATTGATAATTGAGATTTAGCTCGCGCGCTGATCCGCTCTAGATTATTACTTAATTAAAAATAGGTCACTTTCCATGTCTATGTATTTTTCTTTCTCGTAAAGTATTTGATAATGAGGAAAGAGCTCCATGGTTCAACTGCTTAACGAGGAAGTTGAGTTCTGGGAAGAGGTGACAAATAATTTGTGAACGTTATCATTGTATTATGCAAGTGTGGAAGAACATCAGAGAAAAAATTCTTCCCTGAAAAGCATGGCTCTTCAAATGCCTTAACATTCTAAATATGGCATGTAAAATTAAACAAATCGGGACGGATTTTTATGCCACATGTTTTTCTTGCTTTTCTCGCTTTCTTAGAGTCTTCCTTAGTTCATTTTCCCTATCGTAGCATAGCAATTGGTACACTTTGTTTAGTCTTACAAGGCCTCTTTAAGAAGAAAAAAAAAGGAAAGAGAAAAGTAACGATTTCTTCCAGTAATGTATTTGTTGGTGTTGTAAATTTTCTAAAACCAAAGTTAACCGTAGTACTATATCGACTTTAATAGGAAACTTATCTTTCAACAAGCCACAGAGCTGTCGTTCATTTATCGATGTTTTTATTCACGGGGAAAGGCGAGATGCGAAATACGATGGTTGGATAAATTGAAGAAAAAAAATCGTTTCTTTGTCGAGTGACAGATCCAACGCCAACGACAATTCGCACGGAAACATATTTTTGAATACATTTTCGATTGATTTTGTTGTGGCACATCCTTTTATGATCTTTTCAACATGCTCAAAAATGGTATCCGCTGAAGACTTCTAACGTGCGAAAAAACGCACTTTCAAATATTATCAAGCAAGCTTTAGAATCCAATAAATACATGTCAACCTTGTCACCCGTTCTACGTTTCACAGAGAGAGTGTTTTATTGTTCAATAAACCTTGTGCTATTTTAAAACTTTTAACATTTTTCTTCTTCTCTTATATGGTATTGTTAATAACTTCTTTTTTTTGCGATCTCTTCAAAGCATTTGCTTTTCATAATCTAGATATAACTAATTGTGATATAAGATTCATAAAATACTTGATAAATTGATGTTGATCCCTTAAAAAAACAAGACACGAGCAGTGCCTCATCTTTAGCCTTTTTTTTTC
Source organism: Strongylocentrotus droebachiensis (assembly GCA_035222895.1). Lineage (NCBI taxonomy): Eukaryota > Metazoa > Echinodermata > Echinoidea > Camarodonta > Strongylocentrotidae > Strongylocentrotus > Strongylocentrotus droebachiensis. Next base: position 32,790 of record JAVYIG010009941.1, read on the forward strand.
ATTGCCCTTTGCGAATTACAATGTATGTCAACGGCAAACAGAACATGGTTTTGTATAAATGGTACTCATCAAAAGAATCGTGCATACCTTTGCTTTCTCTTGAAAACGGTTTTTGAGAAAAGACAACAAAAGCTATAATAAAGTTTCATATTTCATAAAGAATAATAAAAAACCTTTTTTTATCCCCAGGCATGAAAATGTCTTACCAATTTCAGACTGCACATTTTTATTTTTTAAATATTTTTCTTAAATAAAAAAAGCTAAGTCTATATCTCGAAAGTTTGAAGTCTTCCTCTTCCGTCACAACTTATTTTCTTTTTAGATAACCAGTTTGTAATAACAGTGTCAGCCATTTCTGGTACGAGATATTTGACTTTTATTTCAAAATATATCCATAAATGTTCAAGCTTTTACATGTAATGTATTTTTTTGTCTCCAAATAATAATGTAATCTGTTACATTATTATAATGAAAGTGACGCCAAAATTCGTGCCTTTGGGGGGAATACGAATTATATTACAGTGATTGACATTGTTAATAATAATAATAATACCTTGTTCTTATATAGCGCTTTTCAGGACCGAAAGCCCTCTCAAAGCGCTTTACAGATATATTATATATATTATTACAGATATATATATTATTATATGTTATTGTTCATTACCTCTATTGTCAAAGACTTTACTAAAATCAACTATATTTTTGGGCCTATAACTCCGAGACACAAGCATAGTTTTTACTAAAAGACCCTCCATATTTCACTCTTTAGTGTTTTGTCCCTGTTAATAGAATTCATGTTCAGTTGTACCATTTATTTTGTGAACATATGAAACAATAGAATAATATCAATTTTTATTCGATCTTCGACACGACACTAATGTCTCTTAATTGGCAAGGCATGAATCTGCATTTGCCACTCCATACTCATGAGAGAAATGGGGACCTGGTAGGATGGCGACATCCCGTGGTTTAGTAATTTCCATAGGCCTTTACGGTGACCATATGGTGGAAACACTCCCAAGGAAGTGGAGATGGTGCACATTGTTCGTGAATGAATTCGATTCGGTTATAACAACATCTGTAAAGCGCTTAGAGACGGTGCTTATTACTGAGCGCTAGTTAACTCCAGGGGGTCTTTCACAAAGATTTTAAGTCGAACTTAACTCCAATATGGACTTTAAAATTATGGAGGGCCATTTGTAGCCTTAAAATAAATATATTCAAAAGGAAAATTTCAAGTATCATAAATTCTTCATCAAGAACATGTTATCTCCCATGATAATAGAAAATATGAATGATTTGAATCAACATTTTATACCTTTTGAAATAACTTTTACACAATATTTTCAAAGTTGCTAACGGCTTTCCATAATTTTTAAGTCCAACTTAGAGATAAGTTCAACTCAGGGTCTTTGTGAAACACCCCCCCCCCCCTGATCATTATCCTTATGTTTTACTATCATTCTTTGCACTCTCTCTTGACACGCAGGTGGTGATATTTTGGGGCTATATGAACAGCCTGATCAACCCGATTTGTTACGCTCTTGCAGACGAGACTTTCAAGGATGGATTCATACGGATCCTGAGCCTCAGATGGCTCCAGGGTAACAGGAACCTGCCTTCTCTTAGAACTAGCGACTTCTAGACAGATTTACCCTTCTCCCATTCGTAACGGGGGGGGGGGGGAGGAGGGGGGTGCTCAAGGACCGTTGTATAATAATCTAGACTTTCAGAACGGTGATAGAAATTTGCCTTTTTTTTTTTTATAGAGCGAGTTACTTCGAGACAGGACCAGTAATTGTAGTTAGATGCATCGATAATAATAATAATAATAATAATAATAATAATAATAATATTAATAATCTTTTAAAGTCCACTCCAGATTGTATTAAGTAAAACCGAAAATGGAAATGCAGGTGCTATGTCAGGGCTGTATTAAAGCGTTTTGTAATCGATAATAGATTGAATGATTACATCGAATGTTTCCAAACATTGAATTTTGATAAAATTGTCCAATCAAAGTTTCACCTTTGCAATAATGAAAATAAAGTTAGTTTTTAATATCTTCGCACAGCTACTTTAATACTTGCATACCAAAAAAGATGCAAGGGGGATCACTGTATACCGCTCCTTTTGTATTTAACTTTTGACAGCAATTGGCTGAAAACAAGCGGAGAAATACATATATCCTGGAGAAGACTTTAGTACGTGTCGTAATATAGCGAAAGTCGATAATGACATTAGCACACTTCGGTTAGAATATGATTTGGGTTAAGTGAAATGTTGAATAAACACGGTGCGCATCTTTAAAAAAAATTGAGAATGACGGATGCACAAGATATATTTTTGTTGTTCGTTCTGATTAGTCACAGTATGCCACAGTTTCTGGAGGACGCCTAGTATTAGATAAAGCAGTAAATTAATGAAATTATCTGCCCGGTTGTTACACATCAGAGCAATATCTAAATTGATTTTAGGTGACCTCTCATAACATTAGCAGTCGACACGTAACGACTTTACTATTAGATGTAAAGATTAGTTTTAAAGTCATCTTGCATAAGACTGAGATGTATGTAACGTCACTGCTGAGTATTTGCTCCCCGAAAAATTCTTGTTTCAAGTTCGCATAGAAGAAAGATGCAAACACATGCCTAGGGGGATTCTAGAATTGTTCAATATTTGTTTCCTAAAAGTTTATTGATACGTTTCGAAATGATAACCATCAAATGATAACTCAAATGATAACTCACAGATAAATTCAAATGCACGAACTGTTTCTCATTTAAAAGTGGTAAAGGTTTGAAAGTGGTATGCTTTACGTTTTTGTCATGTGCACGATAAAGGAATAAAGATTTGGAAACACATTATCTGGTATTCATATGTCTTTGATCATTGTTGGTTCTATCACGTTTTCTAAATCGTAATGTCTAATTAAAAATGAAATCATGGCATAAACTCCGAGGCAATAGATCGGTATTAAGGCGCCCTATTTTGGATAGGACAGGTGGGTCATAATCAATGCCCATTTGGCAGGGACAATATACCCCTCCCCCACCTCGCCAAAACCCTGAGGGGTTACATTATCATTGCTAATATCACGTTCATGCAAAATGTCAGTCTGTTGCAGAATAACATTGTCTAGAAATATACTATCATTGAACTGTCGATTTAGATTAATTATAGACCGATTGTTACTTTGCTCATATTCACGACAATTATTTAAAATTTATTGACAGAATTGTTTTCTAGACCATCCCTCATGCCCTTCCCTCCTTTCAACAAACATGTATTTCCTTCAGGCTATCTTTTTATATCTACATCATCTATGCTAGTCAAATCATCCTGTATATTTTGTCTTCATTCTATTTCCATATCCCTCTCTTTGGTTTTACAAGCTGTACAAGATGAACTTATTTCATACTTCTTATGAAATTCCGAAGGTTTGCTAGCCTGAAAACATTTCCAACATGTAACTTTAATAGTTATTCCTAAACCACATCAAAGTTTAAAGGGCAATCCAACCACAATAGCAAACTAATGTACAAAAAAAATCAGAGATGCAGACTGGACAAAAAATTGAATGAAATCTGACAAAACATAGGAAAGTTATGATGATTTTATTTCAAGTTGTAATCATGTTACGTATGGGCAATTCAAATTGGTAATGACGTAGCGCCGGGCAACTTCCTTTTTTTTTAACACAAAAAATTAGCAAAAGAGTCAATTTTTCAAAATACAAGATTGGGGGTCTATCTTTTTTAAGAGGAGATATAATAATAACCAAAATGTTTTTTTTTAAGTCAGAGGCGGTGCTCGGATAGGCGGTCGTTTAACTTTTAAAAGTACCCTTTTCCCTTCTAATAAATTCCTCTTTCACTTTCATAAAGTGCCCATTTTCAGGTGCCAGAAGGGCCCCTTTTTACCTCTGATAAGTGCCCTTTTTGCTTTGAAACCTGACCGTTTTGTTTACTGTACCCTTCCCCTTTCTTATAATTTTTTTTTTTTATAAAAGCCCCCTTTTCACCTCTGATAAGTGACCATATCGAAATCTGATAGGTGCCCCTTTTACTTTTTAGTAGGGTCATTTTTCCTTCTAAGAAGTGCCCTTTTCATCTCTGACGAGTGTCACATGTTAGGTATGAGATATTGCCTTTTTCTGGTTCTGAGAAGATACCCTTTTACTTTCTCAGGTGCCCCTTTTCCTATGAAATAAGTACCACTGTTTTGAGTGGTGTCCAATAAAAAGGGAAAGGGCACATACGGGAAATTCAAATATTATTGATACTTTCGTACATCAAATTTATCCAATTAAATTCAAACTTTCTCCATTCTCTTCAAGTTCTCTCATTTCTTGCTTTTAACAAAATTGAGGTTGCATTGCTTTTAATGCCACTCTCTTGCACAAAATATAAAATTGGTGGAAAATACAGACTAAATTCGTTGTGAATCAAAATTTATTTGGTAAGCAAAACAAAAGTATTTACAAGACCTAATGAAAGTTTGGGTGGCTATCATATTGCTGTAAATTATCTTGAATCCAGGAAACAGAAAAAATATCTAGTAAGAAGAAAGTTTCAAAGTCCTGCTAAATTTTGAGGAAGACGGAATCACGACTCGATCACAATAGACTTTATATCTGCATAAGAAACTGGAGTACATTTCATGTATAACAGTGGTAAAACTTTGTTGCACAATCTCCATCTAGCGTAAAAACTGCTTCCCCTTGTATCCTTTTATAAACACTTGCATGCCCCCCTCCCGCTTTAAATTTGATAAAACTACTTTAAAGGGGGTGTTCGTCAGATAATTTATGTCTCGTGCCCACCACCCCCCCCCCCCCCCCCTCCTCTGCAAGTTATCCAGTAGACACCACATATTTGCTATTCTGTTTTGTAAATACATGTCATGAACACATATATTTTGTACTATATACAATTGTAATGTCGTATAAATAACTATAGTTTTGTTACAATTAAATTAAATTAAATTCACCATTGTTATTAAAGAACATACATACGTGTGCATGGGATAAAACATTGTTAAATGAAACTAATATAATACATGTATATACACTGATACAAAGATATCAAATTTGTTTGTTAGGTAGCAGCCAGAAAGGAAGTGACTATTAAAAGTGGCTGACCTAAAGAAGATTTAATTAAAAGTTAAATGTATATGTACCAGATAACAATGACATGACAAAACGCATCATTCCTTCACCAACAAAATCACATCACAGTTCATTAAATGATATAACAGTTCAATGAAAATTATAAAAAATGAAAATAGTGAAATATTTCGCAAGAATAACTTTAAGTTGACTTATGGTTAAACCTCAAACCTTATATGTTGGTTTACTTTATTAGCTTGAGATCTTATTTTATCAATATATTGTTTGAAACCGATTTGGTAGATCCTGTGAAATATCTTTCTTTAAAATAGACTTCTTCTGTTTATATTGATACAAAAGCAAACCGTGACGGTAAATCGAAGTTATTACCCCAGACACAAGAAACCGTCGCAACTTCAAGTTCATCGAAATCGCGGATATTATAAATAACACGCGTATCAATGAGATGTCGGTGAACTTGTACTTAAAACGGTCTCGTGAAACGATGCCCATGCCCCATGGAGTTCATGTGAGTGATATGCTCCTCAGCCGAATTCTTCATGTCGTCCAGTTCTTTCTCTACTCCGTCGGTCCTACCCTTGACTTGAGCGATGAGGATTTCTTTTTTCTTTGTCAACTGCAAGACTGATTCTTCGTATGCTTTTTCGATATCATCTGTACACTGCTTCTGAACATTGCTCACGTGCTCCTTCTCTTCATCAATAAAATTAACGTATTTCTGAAAGCAAGAGCGTTTCTTGTCCACCTTGGATTTGAGGTCCTCGATACTCTTCATATGGTTGCTTTCATAAACAGCTGCCTCGATGACCAAATGTCCTTCGTTCGTATGCTCAATGGCAGCGCACGTGAAGCAGGCAAATCTCCTGCAGTCGGAACAGAGGCAGTCCTCATCCTCTTTGGGGTGTTTTCTGCATTTACGGTATCTACGTACTGACATCTTCCCTGATAGGATCTCACTCATGGCTACAACTTCATGACTGATGAAGTCTGGCCACTGAGAGTGTTTGTTGTGGCAACTGATACAGAGACACACCCCACAGTCTTGACAGTAGACAACAGCTTGGGGTTTGTCCTCGGATTTGCAATTCGTGCAAAACTGATATTGATTCTTCACGTCTTCTATGAGAGACTTCAAAGCTAGATTTGCCGGTAATTTGCTGACATCTTGGTTTGGGACCTGGGTTTCAGCTCGGCAGACAGGGCATCGTATCATCTGGTCGTTACTATGGCATTCCAAGAGGTTGTCCAGACAGGTCTTGCAGTAGGAGTGAGAACAAGACAATATCTTGGGATCGGTGAAGGTATTCAGACATACAGGACACTCCAGACTCTGAGCAATGACATTATTTGATGCCTCAGCCATGATTCGAATTCTACAGGAATACGAGATAAAAGAAAAAGAAAAAAACTTAATGATTGGTGAAGCTATATGATTCGTCTGATTGTATCAAACATTTCATTAAATTGAAGACGAGTGTTCATCATAACGCGTACACAGTATGATATTCCGTTAATAAATTCTTAATTAATCGAAAACCAGTTATTAGAAATTCGTGACCTTTGAACGAAAACAAAAATGATCCTTGATCTACCTGCTCATATGAGGCATATAAACATCCCTTATCCTTAAAGAGAAGGTTGAGTTCTGGGAAGAGGTGAAAAATAATTTGTGAGCGTTATCATTCTTATTCATATGCAAGTGTGGAAGAACATCAGATATTAAGACATGTTCCCTGAAAAGCATGGATCTTCAAATGCCTTCATATTCTAAATATGGCATGTAACATCGTAGAAATCCAGGGTAGGATTTTTACGCCACGTGTTCGTGTAGTCCCATATACATCTTTCTGTGTACAGTGTTTGTATCTTTACCAAAACTTGGCCAAATTTCTTATCATTTTGATGATTCCAGAACCTTCCAATACACAGAAATTATTATATGCTAGCTTATCAACCTTTTCTGGTCGATTCCACACCGTTTCTTTCACAATGCAATCGCATGACCAGAACTCAACTTCATCTTTAACATATGGAGTTTAGGCTTTGAATAACTCAAAAATTTAGTAGGAAACGACATTTCGCATTGATTCTGATGAAGTATCAAAAGCAGTATTATATACATGTACTTTAATATGCACACTGGAATATACCACTTCAAAATGTTATGGAGAACAGCAAATTACAGATTGCTCTGGTTTGGCAGGATGGATAAAAGGTAGCTGAATCACATAATAATCTGACGAAGACATTTTATTTCACTTACCTCTTTTTCCGTCCCTACGTATCGGTCTAGGTGTTATATTAAATCAGGAAACATGTATACTCTTTGCCTTTACGATGTACGTTGCACTAATCATAACGATAAGTACTACACCGTATACAATACTTAGTTTTGCAGTCTATATTTAGGTACCGGGAATTCCCACCGACCTTTGACAGACAAAGAGATTGCGGTTTTAACGTCCTAAAAGTTTTCGCCCAGTAAAAACTCGTTCTCATTTTGCCAAGCGTCTGACGACCAAACATAATTATGCCTTTGTCTAAATTGAATTATACAATGAAACCTGTTTATAAAGAACATCCAAGGGAGACAAGAAAAGTGGTTTTTATATAGGCAGGTGGTACGTCTTTAAGCACAGGTTCCTTTAGTACATGTTTCAATAAGAAACCAATTTCAAGGGGGTGGGATTTAGTCTTCGTAGACAGGTGTTCACTAATGGAGGTTTGAATGTATTACTGTTACCCCCCCCCCCCTAGTAATTTATTGATATGTTTATATCTTATTTTATGTGCCCTGATATTTAAAAAAAAAAATCAAAACAATTGAAAGAAATATTTATTTTCTCCCAATCTGTAATAAGTTTTCATATCAACCAACAATACGGCATGTGAAAAAAGTGTGCATACAATTAATGATAAAAGCAATTTTAAGAGCCTGTTAGTTTTGATTAACCTGATCTTATCAAAGAGGAGTGTTTATCATTTTCCTCACGCTTTTCCCCTACAGAACATAATGCGCACAAAATATGATATTCTGTTATATCTCAATTCAACATAATTCATATTTTTCATTGATTGAATGTAATATTGAAGTTATGCTGAATGTGAACGATATCAGTATGATCACAAATTTTCCAACGCGACAAAAGTTACCCTGGGTCACGATCAAGGACATTAAACTCTTATGGTCTGGTTTCAAAGCTTTGGTAGGTTTTGTTTTGTTTTTGCAGCCTGTTTCTTCATTGTTTATCAAACCGATTCTAAACACAAGCCATTCTCATTTTAGTCTAAGTTCAATTGCTCTCCATTAATCACCTCCAAGACATTTTTTTTTTTTTTTTGTAAAATGAATTTATTGATAAATATATGCTTTTGAACAAATCAAACAATCATACACAATCGATTGAAATAACATCGTGGCTTCTTAACATAGTTCAAATAAAACATGTATCGTTTTCTTCAATAACAGTGTTTTCAAAAATGCATAGCTTTTTTGTTTTACAGTTCCTTTCGATCTTCAAGACATATATACCACTGAATTCTACACATATAGCGAAGAGTTTAGTGATCTAGTCTAACTATTTCAGTCTCAGTAATACGATGACTTTATAAACCAGATACAAACAAAACCCTGAATGTGTCTAGGAGCCTGCTTAATATAGTTTATATAGACCTACGTCAATGTGAAACGAAAATATTGAAAATTTGTACAATTTTTCTTTTGTAAATGAAAGAGTTATTTTAATTTACTCACCTCTTTTTCCGGTATCAATATAGGTGTTATATTAAATCAGTAAACAGGTATACTATTTGCTTTTACAATGTAATGGTGCACTGATCATTTGTCAGTCTGTTATTAGGCGCTCGGTATTCCCAACAACCTTTGACATACAACCAGACTGAGGTTTTAATCGCCCTAAAAGTAATCGCCCGATAAAAACTCGACCGCATTTCGTTAAGCGTCTGTCGAGCAAATATAAACCCGTGTGAATTCTGTTAATGTTATCCCCCTCCCCATGAAAGGTAAAGGCCAATTCTGGTCATGCGATTGCATTGTGAAAGAAACATTGTGGAATCGATCAGAAAAGGTTGATTATCTAGCATAAAAGTATTGGTGTGTATTGCAAGGTTCTGTGGAATCTCCAAAAATGTGGCCCAGTCTTAGTAAAGTTACAAGCACTGTACACAGAAAGATGTATATGGGACTTCGCGATATCTATCCAGGCCGGATCAAAATGAAAATTTCCCAAATATATAAATTGGTAGGCGAGTTCCCGGCAAAATGTGTTGCCCAAGTCTCGTGGAGCGGTCCTCCTTCGAGATTACAGATGGAATGATGGAGATGGCGCTAACATGCTAAACACATCAGGGAAGGAGAAAAGTACAATATATATTAAATTGTGGACCTTTACCTTTATTGCAATAACCATCATCTGGTTGAGAGAGCTAAGAAGTTATTCGATATAGTTATTATAGTTGTGGGTTGTTTAGGGGCTACTTTGCCGTATTTCCATCGGCGCGCAACATTCAAACAGCGTATCCTAATTATATGTTTACATCTTACTTGTATATGTCCTGATATGTTTTTTTTAATTAAATACTTCAATACAATTTCATTCCATTCTGAGTAACATTGATTTTATTTAATTCTTAAATTGTTTTTAATGACAACAAAAAGAAATAATCAAGTGAAAAAATGTAAATAATGTACATGATGACAAATTAAAGTAATTTTAAAGGTAATACAAAGTTTTTAGAAATTTTGAAAATTGGGTGGATAGTGCATCTTTACAATTTTGTTATATTTGGATGCCCCTGTGGATGTATTATAGGCTCCAAACAAATTAGCCCCTAAAACACTTCTGTTTTCGAGAAAAATTGAATATAAAAATGTACCGGTGCTCCCGGTAAATGTTGATAAATTTCAAATAGCGCCTATGGCCGTACAATGGTAGCTGCGACCATGAAAATCTCAAGATATGTAGTTGTGATATATAATTACCAAACGGGAATAGCTAATCGGTCGATTTTAGTCAAGAAACATCGTTTCATAGCTAAATTAATATATTGACCTTGAGAGGGAGCTATACAACATAACGAGTTTTTTATTTATAATTTCATAACTTTAGACTCGATTTCAACCGCGACAACGATCAATGAATATTGTAGGAACGCATATGCTTCCGAAATTGTTAATTTTAACCAAATTCATGACCCAATACCAAAACTTTGTAATACCTTTAAGAGGGCTTAAAATCATAAAAGTGTAGCCCAGAGTCGGGTACGGCCCTTTAAAACATTACACGAGCAGAGAAGAATAGTCGTAGAAAGGAAAGAAAATACAACAAAAGGAAAATAATTTTGGAATAAGGAAGCTGGAAACGTACTACAACAATTACATGATGTTGGCTGCAAAATGGACATAGTATCTTTAATTAAGTTATAATGACTTATCAGATATACATACATAGATATACATATCAAACAATCTACATCGAGAAGAAAAATACAAAAATTTGATGTATATTTATACACATGGAAGGGTCTGTGAGGTTGTTTTGGAGTCGGTTCGGCGGTGTGACTGCAGTACCATGGTCTCGTATATAGGGCGAATAAAGAATAGACAACATTGAAACATATAGGGTGTCCATGCAGGGCCACTCTTTATAACGAAAGGGAGAAAGGGAAGTTTATTATTGACGATAAAAAACAAACTCATATGCCACATACCGACGTCCACTACTTGATAATCACCAAAAGTTAGATACAACAATCAGCATTGCATAACTGTATTTGTTTAGAGCAATTTCAGTTCCCCTCCAAATTCTTCAGATGCTTAAAGTTAAGAATCAAATACAAGTACATGTATATTAATGTCTTGGTCGTTATAGAACCCTTTATATTTCAAATTCTGTTAGATTAAAGGTAATACAAAGTTTTGATAAGGGGTCATGAATTTAGTTCAAATGAACACATTGGAAGTATATTCGGTCCTACAATATTCAATGATCGTTGTCGCGGTTGAAATCGAGTCTAAAGTTATGAAGTTGTAAATATCAAACTCTTTATTTTGTAAAGCTCCCTCTCAAGATCAAGATATTAATTAAGCTATAAAACAATGTTTCTTGACTAAAATCAACTGATCAGCTATTCCTGTTTGGAAATTATATATCACAACTACATATTTCGAGATTTTCATGGTCGCAGCTACCATCGTACGGCCGTAGGCGCTATTCGAAATTTATTAAAATTTACCGGGAGCAGCGGTAAATTTTTATATTGAATTTTTCTCAAAAGCAGAAGTGTTTTAGGGTCTAAATTTTCTAGTGCTTATACTACATGCACAGGGGCATCCGAATATATCAAAATTGTAAAGAATCACTATCCACCCTATTTTCAAAATTTCCCGAAACTTTGTATTACCTTTAAGATTAAGTAAAAGCAATGGCAAGATCAGAAATATAAATAAGGTCAAAGAATACATGATTTGGAAGAAAATAAGACCAGTACATTGTACAACGTTTTTGATATAACAAACATTTTTAAATCAACAGCATTCCCGGTGGATACTGATGCCCATGAAAAAGTATTTGTTTCCTTTTCAAATAACAGGGATACATAATAAAAAGGGAAAGTCCACCTGACATCACGTTTATGAAGAAAACTTAAGGAACGGGGTAATGAATATTTTCCAAAAAAAAAGAAATTAATGCAATCCTAACGCTTTTAAGTCCCCTATTGATTGGCACACCTAAATGCGATCACCTCTCCATTTGTTTTGTACATGGGTATGGAAATGTCAAAAACATATCTTCATTTTTGCAGTTTTTATGATAATGTATTTGTTTTACACACAGGAGCCCCTATAATAACATATTATCAATTTTATATTTCGGCCACATACAAGTATGAACAACATAAATGCCGGGGTGATGATTAATGAGATCGTTAGTACAAAGTGAACAGAAAGTAGCTGTAAAATCAGATTTTTTTAAAGATTTGTCTAACATTTATAAAGACCATTTGCTTTAAAGGAAGGAAAACACAGACAACATGAAATATCTCTAAAAAATGAATAAATAAATCGGGGTTTTCAAACAAGTTCCATGCCATTTCTCCCATGTACTTTGCAAGAAGAAAAGTAAAACAGAAAACAACATATCACAGTCCATCAAACAAAAACAAAAATTCCATTAAAAACAAAAATCATTTTGACGATTGATTTTACATTCTTTTGCAACATACATCATACATGTACAAACAATAATTTGACTCTCAAAAATCTTAAACTCTCTAGTACACAACTCGAGAAATTGCAAGAAGTAGAAACTATTAATGAAAAAAAATCGAATTTACTCTCATAATTCTGAGTAAGAAATAAAATCTAATGTGATTAAACGGACGGTGCACAGTGGGCCAGAACCGCCTCAAAGTGTGCCAAAATTAATTTCTCATTGAAGAAGGTTAATGAAGTTCCTGGTTAAAGTATCTAAGGGGTTTTCGGACCCATAGAATTCGATGGGAGTATTTTCAAATCCGTGTGACGTCATCAAAATACTGTTTTCTGATTGGACAAGGCAAATATGCATTGTAACACATAGACAGATTCATATTACACTGATTAGTGGAACTTATAAGGGGTTTTTGGACCTAAGAAACACAATTGGAGCATTTTCAAATTTCTCTGACGTCATTAAAATACTGTTTTCTGATTGGACAAGGCAAATATTCATTGTAACGCATAGACAGATTCATATTACACTGATTAGTGGAACTTATAAGGGGTTTCTGGACCTAAAAAACACAATTGGAGCATTTTCAAATTTCTCTGACGTCATTAAAATACTGTTTTCTGATTGGACAAGGCAAATATTCATTGTAAAGCATAGACAGATTCATATTACACTGATTAGTGGAACTTATAAGGGGTTTCTGGACCTAAAAAACACAATTGGAGCATTTTCAAATTTCTCTGACGTCATTAAAATACTGTTTTCTGATTGGACAAGGCAAATATTCATTGTAACGCATAGACAGATTCATATTACACTGATTAGTGGAACTTATAAGGGGTTTCTGGACCTAAGAAACACAATTGGAGCATTTTCAAATTTCTCTGACGTCATTAAAATACAGTTTTCTGATTGGAAAAGGCCAACATGCATTGTAACACATAAACAGATTCATATGACACTGACTAGGGAAACTTTTCAGGGGTTTCTGGACCTAAGACGCACAATTGGAGCATTTTTAAATTTCTCTCTATAAAATTGTCCGGCATCAACTATTTTTAGTCCACTATTTTCGTATTTACAAACTACTTGTTTTCTGTTTATTGTATCGGGTTTCCCTTTCCATCTGAATTTAAAGAATGAGACATCGATTGATTTCAGAAGATTTTCAAAGGGATTTGGAATATAATCAAATAAATGATTATGATTTAAAAATATGAAATACCCTTGAACGTTTTATAACGTTTTTGCCATATCTCTATGTATGGGTCCTTTTGCTTCTCATTACGAGTCACTGTCTGGAGAATCATTGTCTTGAATGACCCGAAAGTCTTTCAGCATCTCTTGGACTTCACGCGGCAGGGTTCTTGGCTGTGGAGTTTTAAGTGATAAAAGACTGATGGCAACATCGCCTGTAACCATAAGACGGTGGAACACGTCACTCATATTGTCTACTCTTGATGTCTTTCTTGCAAATCGTACTGGATTTAGAGAGGATTTGCAAGAAATTGCTACTAAGATCATGTGAATCCTATGTACTAAGTTCAAATCTAACCCGCAAATGTCAGCAAAGGTGTCCTCCTCTTGGAATGCTCTGCGTGCAGTGTTCCCATCGTTTGTATTTCCCGATCCTTAATTGTTTCGGTTCATCTATACTTTAAGACCCATTTCCTCTTTGAAGCGATCGTGTATTTTCTTCTTCTGAGCAGCGACGACAGCTTTGTCATTTTCAGATTTTATTGATGGTGTTAGCATTGCGAATTTCAACACATATTTCAAACTTGAATTTTTCTTATACACGCCTTGAGATGCCGCATATAGAAGTTCCTCTGGTTCCCTGTCTTCTAGAAGGTGGCGTGCTTTTCTTTTTTTTAGAACGATCTGAGAGAGTGTCCCAATTCTTAGCTGGACGTCCCACATTGGATGCGCCCTGTGACGTGCCTGGCAAGTCTGAAGTTGGCTCTGTTTCTGTCCCGGTATCTGTGCTGTTTTGCTGTGCAAGAAATGTTTCTACTTCAGTATTGAATGTCAATGTCTGATTAAGCCAGTCCTCGTTTCCTTTCATGAAATATTCCTGGCGACGACCACACTTGTTCCATTTCTCTCGCATACGATACAGAAAGCGTCCAATAGTCTTTGACAAACTCTTGAGAAGTTTTTGTGGGATGTTTGACTTGTTACCCAAATTATGATATGCACATAATGCATCAATGGATGTTTTGGATGCCAGTTTGATGTCTGAAATGAAGCCAGCTGAATGCACAGCATGAAAAAGCTGTCTTCTTAATACCGCCATCGTTTATTTCAATCCAAGTTCTCCTAGAATGATATCATATATGATTGCGAATTGCATCAACGTGTGAAAGCAATATACACTACACTATACGCTCTACACTCACGTAACCGTTGCCATGGTTACGCGGACGAGCGTTGAATCGGCTAGCCGCGGCTGTGCGTAAACAGTACAAAATTGTACCGATTATGCCTAATAATAATCGATGGACGTGGGGAGAAAAAGCGCCTGCACATGCAGAGTCGCAAATTATGGCAAAAAGAAATACCATACATGGAAAGCTTAGGTTTGGGCGGACATTTTGAGATTAACATCACTGCGGGAATCGGCCGGAATCCTAATTAATATGCTACTTTTATATAAAAATTGCATTTTTTCCCTTTTTTTGTGAAATTAAATGCTCATTTTTCCCAAAATGAAGCTTCCATAAATTTGGTCATTGTATTTTCTAATTGGGTTACCAATAGGCAAGAAGTGCACGCAGTATCAAGTTGATTGCTTTTCCCTTCATACATTCTCAACACCTAGTGTAAAGTTACCTTTTTTATCATTTTTGAAGCAACATATAGATTTTCCCATGTTCGCAGGGGTATATAACACTTTTAAAACTCGCTAAATATTAAAATATGGGTGGAAAAATATTCTTTAGAATGTTTTCTTCCCAAAACGAATGAAAAAAATATAAAAATTCACATTCGCCAATTTTGAATTTTGGCACACTTTGAGGCGATTCTGGCCCACTGTGCGGTGGTCTGAAATGCAATGTAGAAAATTAAGAAAAGAAAAACTGCATTGTATTAAACGTCTTTACGATCATAACCAAGTTTCCATTATAGTACTTGGTTGATTTATATCGTACTGTAAAACAATCTTTTAGTCTACAATTAAATTGAGTCACCATCATTATACTTTTTCCAACGGATACCAAAAGTCAGATTAACATGTAGAGTATCAACTAAACATTAGGTCTAGTAGGGTTCACGTCGGTGGATCAGTATCAAGTGACAAACATTTAAAATTGGGGATACCGCAAGGGTCCATTATTGGACCACAATGGTCTACTTACTACATTCGTTGTATATATAGGAAACATCATAAGTCAGAACTCAATTCCACATCATGTATATGCAGATGATATTCAGATGTTTACCATATTTGATCTTACCAAGCCGGGGGAAGCGTTATGATCATATTTCAGTCTCTCGAAGTGCTTAGAAGACATTAAGGCTGACTTGTCATGTCTAAGTTAAAGTTCAATTCTAGCAAGACAGAATTTTACATTGCTGCATCAAAAAGCCATTTGAATCGTTTCAATAATCTGTCGTTCTCTTTTGGTGATCATAACATTTCCATTTCCTACACAATTAGGGACATGGGGTCGTGTTTGTTGGTGAAGTGAAAATGTATGACCATGTCACCAACTTATGTCGCACCCTCAACTGGCAAATATAAACTTAAATCGCATCAGAAGGTGCTTAGATCGAGAAACATGTTACAGTGTTGTTAGAGCACTTGTGCTCTCTAGGCTTGATTATGGTGAATTCTTGCTTGGGGGTATCAGTAAGCAGGACCTGAGCAAATTTCAACGTCTCCAAAACAAATGTGCTCGTCTAATCTTTCAAAAAAAAAGTGAAATGGTCCAATGCTACTCCAATGTTGCAGGAACTACACTGGCCCACAGTTGCTGATAGAATACAAAACCAGATACTTGTTCAAATATTCAAATCTATGTCAATCACACTTTCTGTATACATCTTCTCACTCCTTCAGCCACAGAGAACATCAGCTCCTTCATTTGTCATTCATAAACCCGAGCCTGAAGACAGTGATATCATACAGTGCAAGTAAGGAAGGGTCATCCATTATTTTCAGTGGAATATATAGAGTATATCACGAGTACAAAAAGCGATCTCTCCTGATCGGTACTGCTGGAGATAGTAGGGTCCGTAGTAAAAATGTATTTCGGGACTCTTAATATCGTAATACTCGACGAGGTTCTGGACATGCTTCAGCTTGTTAGTGTACTCGTCAATTCTAACTTGACCTCCAGGTTCCGCAAAGTTAGGCGCCAAGGTGGCTATCAGGATTGTATTATTTCGAGACACAGCAGCGCTTAGGAACCAATTATTTGATTCCCTTAATTCATGTTTTACAACACCTTGTTTGTCAGTCAATCGTATCGTTTCCCACGATGCGGTGATCAGGTAATCATTATAACTAGTAATCTGCACAGGTATATACCCATAACATGGTAACTCACTGATCGCCTTCCCACCTGCTGGTGAGAATACCTGGATCTTCTTGGCTTCCCTGTAGCTAACAAAGATCTGATCATCACTGTCAACAGTGAGCTTAGCATGTCCACTTTCATCGCTACTCAGAGTCTCAAACATTACATTCAACTTTGCATACTCTAGTGTGTACAGTGTGATTTTGTTTGAGCGATCAAGTACAACATAACGATCATCAGAGAGGAATCCTAATCCACGAATCTTAACATCCTTGAAAACTGTCTGCTGGTGCTGACCATCAGCAGAAAAGATCTCCACGCCACCTGTACGACATCCAACTGCCATCCTACCGTCTGGTGTACTAACCATGTCACTCATGCTATTTTCTATAGGCAAAGCGATGTTCTTTGCAACTGCATTTACGATCTCACCAAGACCTAGCTCGTCTTTTCCAACGTTTCTCTTCCAAGTGACACGTTTTCCTTTCTTGCTCGATTGCCTCGGCAGCTTGTCGTCGGGATCTTCTTGTTTCAAGGCTTCTTGTAAGTCTTGACATAGAGTGTCGTGTGCAGCCAAAGCATCCATATCTAACGGTATCTTTGTCCTATTGGTTACCACGTCAGCTATGATGGTCAAGTGAGTGATGTGCTCCACAGCAGATTTTTTCATTTCGTCCAGTTCTATTTCTACTTCTTCGGTCCTACCCTTGACTTCAGCAATGAGGATTTCTTTCTTCTGTGTCAACTGCCTGACTGATTCTTCAAATGCTTTGTTTATATCAGCTGTACACTGCTTCTGAACATTGTTCACACGCTCCTTTTGTTCATCAATGAAATCAACGTATATCTGAAAGCAAGAGCGTTTCTTCTCCACCTTGGATTTCAGGTCCTTGATACTCTTCATATGGTTGCTTTCATAAACAGCTGCCTCGATGACCCGATGTCCTTCGTTTGTATGCTGCATGACAACACACCTGAAGCAAGCAAATCTCCTGCAGTCGGAACAGAAGCACTCCTCATCCTCTTTGGGGTGTTTCCTGCATTTACGGTACCTACGTACTGACACCTTCCCTGATAGGATCTCACTCATGGCTAAGACTTCATGACTGATGAAGTCTGGCCACTGAGAGTGCTTGTTGTGGCAAGTGATACAGAGATACTTGCCACATTCTTGACAGTAGACAACAGCTTGGGGATTGTCTTCAGAATTACAATTCGTGCAAAACTGATATTGATCCTTCACATCTTCTATGAGAGCCTTTAAAGCTAGATTTGCCGGTAATTTGCTGACATCTTGGTCTGGGACCTGGGTTTCAGCTCTGCAGACAGGGCATCGTAGCATCTGGTCGTTTTCATGGTATTCCAAGAGGTTGTCCAGACAATTCTTGCAATAGGTGTGAGAGCAAGACAGGATCTTCGGATCGGTGAAGGTATTCAGACATACAGGACACTCCATACTCTGAGCAATGACATTCTTTAATGCCTCAGCCATGATTTGAGTTCTACAGAAATACGAGATATAGAAAAGGAAAAAACATAATGATCAATGTAGCTATGATCCATCTGATCTAATCAAAAAGGAGTGATCATCATAACGCGTACACAGTATGATGTTCCATTATATCTTGATAACAAATAATTGTTGTTATTCATGAATTTTAATGTAGTAACGGGAAAAAGAATTTAAAAGCAAATTTATTTCCTTGGACGATCTTCAGTCAACGTACATTATAATGGAAAAAATTGTAAGAATTGTAATTAATATTAAAATAATAATAATAATAATAATGATGATGATTATAATATTAATAATGAAAATAATAATGATAACAATAATCATAATAATAATAATAATAATGCCTTGAATTAAAACCCAGATCCTCATCAGTTACTGTTCTCCCCGACGGCCCTGCATTCATATTACTATCCCGGCTTCAGCAAACCTCCTATGAGGTTTGCTTTTTGCTTTTTACTGTTTGCTTCAATTAGGATATATGGCATTTACATATTTGTATCATATACCTATTACTAATTTCGTTATTCTCTATGTTTAAATCCCTATTTATAACCTGGTTTGCAATTTATTTATTTTTTAAGCCGTATTTTGTCATTTTCTATATTTATTTATATTTTGATGTGTTGATAAAATGTATATAATTGTTTGTGTCATGAAGGGCCTCAACGAAAACCAGTATTTATTTGCTGATTGGGCTCCCCTTCTTTTTAAAGATGTGTATTCAAAAATGATAATGTGCTCGAAAGCATTCACGGAGTTTCTTTCTGCCGGGTTCTCATTCATTATACACCTGGGTTTGGTGGAGAGTGGCAAATGTATAGTACTGTCTTGCCAACAGACATTTGGTGTCGTGGTAGGACTCGAACCGTGAACCATGTGATTCACAATCAAGCAACCTATCCACTAGAAAAGACCACAACCCTCTACATGTATCGCAACTGGTCATGCTAGTAGAAACTATACAAATCATAATTCATGACACCATTTAAAGAACATAGTTAAAGGCGAACCGTGGAAAAAGATATATTATTATATTTAAGTATCAGAAATTTAGTTTACATTCACATTTTAGCACTCAGATAAATAATCATTACATCATTTCTTAATTAATCGCAAACACGTATTTAGAAATACGTGACCTTTGAACGAAAACAAAATTATGATCCGTTATCTACCTTCAGATATGATGCATATAAACATAATTATTCTTAACGTGGAGTTTAGGCTTTGAACAACTCTATTATTAAGTAGGAAACAATTCGTACTCATTCATTAATAAAGCTGATGAAGTATCACTTATGCACACTAGAATATACTATTTCACAATTGAATGGAGGATTGGAAATTATAGATTGCTCTGGTTTGGCAGAAGGGCTGAGTTGTATAAACCAGATACAAATAATGCCTCAAAAGTGTCTGGGAATCTGCCTTATATAGTATTTATACTTCGATGTAAAACGAAAGTATGAAAAATGTCGCCACCTTTCTTTTGGAATTGACACAGACATTCTAATTCACTCACCACTGTTTCCGTCACTACAAAGCTGTCTAGGTGTTATATGCAACCAGTAAAAATGTATACTCTTTGCATTTAAGATGTGTTGCACCAGTCATAAAGTATGTATTTAGTTGGCATTCTTTTCTTAGGAACTGGGAATTCCCACCGACTTTTGACAAACAAGCAGGTTGAGGTTTATCGTCCTAAAAGTGCTCGCCCTATAAAAATTCGATCTCACTTTGCCAAGCGTCTCGCGGCCCAAAATATATTATATGCCCTTGTCAAACTAGAATTATACAGTGAAACCTGTCTGAAAGGGAGACAAGAAAAGTGATCTTTATAGGCAGGTGGTCGTTATGTACAGGTTCCTTTAGTACATGTTTCAATGAGAAACCATTTTCAAGGGGAAAATTATGTTGTTCGTAGACAGGTGGTTCTTCTATACAGGTGGATCACTAAAGCAGGTTTGATTGTTTTACTGTTAACTAAACACCCCCCCCCCCCCTCAGGTGCGGATCCACGGGGGGGGGGGCGACGGGCCCTAGCCCCCCTGGCCTTAAAAAAAAATGGTTATAGTTTAGTGCTCACACTCCCCCCCCCCCCCCGCAATATCGTTTTTTTTTTTTTTTTTTTTTTTTTGGGGGGGGGCAAATACGAAAACAAATTATGCTTAACACCCCCCCCCCTCTAAGCGAAATATTGGTCGGCGCGATTTTCAAATTTTAGCCCCCCCCCCCCCCCCCCCCCCCCCTATCGGCAAATCCTGGATCCGCCACTGTACTGCAACAACTACATAACAGCTAAGCTATAACTATTAATAATGGTCTGTTCTCACTCAAACTTTCAGATTACCTCAGAATTACCTCAGAAGTCAATAAATTAGAACCATTTTCTCTCATTTTAACAATGTTACCAAGTCCCTTTTTACATCCTTTCGTTACGGTAATTTATTTTTCAATTGATCGCTATTCATGAATTTTGTTGTTTTCGGCACATGAAGATCAATATCAAGTAAATGTATGTAATCAATGGCTAATTGCGTTCAATCGTATCTTCGCATCGGGTCGGGTTACATCAATTTTTGTGGAAAAACCGTATGCCTCCATATTCACGAAAAGTGCATGGGATAAGTTGAATGCAATTAATCAATCTTTTATTTTTAAAATGCTTCTTGAGATAATGCTTATCTCTTCACATGTACTTTGACGTAACTATTCACCGCTGAAAGATACGCGCTGTCAAGACTACGTCTGTATATATACAGTAAAGAATATTTCTAAATAACTATTCTATTTCCTTGTATAATGTCATTATATATGTTATGTTATATATATATATACAGTTATAGTGTTATATGTGCACATTAATCTTCGTTACTTAAAGAGAAGGAAAAAGAGAAAGTAAGTACCCCTGCTTTGCATAACTGAAATATTAATGTAAACATGAAGACATGGAAATGCTACGCACTTCACAATGATACTAATCTCGTTCACAACATTTTGTTTGTTAAACGCGTACAAATAAAAAGATTGCCTGTAGTCATATATTTCTGTTTTATTGCCAAAACACAACAGTGTACATATTCACAGTATTACGTGAGCAAATAATGATAATAATAATAATGATCATAATAATAATAACCACAACAACCATAATAATGATATGAGTTCCATCTATTGTATTGTATTTATTTTCCGTCATTTAAAAATACATCAACATATATTAATTTACAATCATAGAGACACACTTATAAAAAAAAAAATTAAAAAAAGGAGGGATGGCCCTACTCAGCGTTGTTAGCATAACAATGCTGGTTTACAGAGGGGTCCCTATAGACATATAAAACATTCAAATAGAACGTACAAAAGTAAGGATAACTTGCAGCAAAATAAGAACTTACAATAATGATAAGAGCAAATTCGAGTAAAACAAGAAACAGGAGATAGATATTTACGATATATACAACAGAGAAAGCTAGACAAGTAAATTATTTTTAAATTAAAAAAAAAAGATACAGCTACAAGACTGGAATAGTATTGTTTAAATACTTTTTGAATGTGTGAACACTTTGAAGTAATTTAGTGGTAGGAGGAAGAGTATTATATTGAATTGAGCTTCTATATTGGGTAGTTCTGCGACAATATTCAGTTCTAGGTTTAGGGAGAACAAAGTTACCGGAATTGCGGAGGGAATAAATATGAGAAGAGGGTTGAAACATTTTATTCATACTGGGAGATAACATATTATGGACTGATTTATAGACAAATACATTTACATTTTTCTTATGCCTAGATTCGAGAGATGACCATTTTAAAAGTGAATGAATTTGTGCATTAGAGATGTGTTCATATATATGGATTAACTTTCATTATTATTCTGCCCGCGCGATTTTGGAGAGTTTGCAATTTCTTAATATATTTTTTATCACATGAATCGATTAAAATGTCTGCATAGTCAAAAAGGGGTAAAATAATTGCTTTATAGATCAAGTACAAATTCGTCTCATTAATAAAGTAACGTAGTCTAGCCAAATATTTTACTAGGTTCCCAACCCTCTTACATTATTTATCTATATGGACATCCCACGTAAGTTTGCTGTCGATAATGAACCCGAGATATTTTACACTGTCAGTCTGTTGTATTGCAATATTATTTATATATACATTTAATTTAGTAATTTCCTTATAAAGATGTTACATTAACTGACCAAATGCTAACAGCATTATTATTACAGCGGTCACTGGCTTAAATTACTATATGCTGCGCAATACAGTGCACATCCTCCACTCCCTGGGGAGCATTCCAGTTAGTGACCTATTGTTACGGACACACACAAGCCATTCCGACCACAAAGACGTTCGCCTCCTATAGGGTACCATTTTCATTCATTCATTCATTCAAAATGGTTTATTTCAAATAAAATGTCATCGCGGCGTTTAGCCGAATTACACAAGTTTACAGGAAAAATTTATAACACATAATGTAATATATAAAATTGCATTACATTATATATTGAATCTGAAAAAATGAATTAGTATAAATACACGAAATAAAGCTTATTGTAACATATGGTAACACAAATCAGAAAGAAATCAGAATTAGCATAAAGTAACATAGTTCTACTAGAAATCATGTGGACGAAGAAGGACTGTAGTAAGCAGTAAACGGTAAAAGGAGCAAGTGTATGTGGTGAAAAATATGGAGAGTAGAACTGAAAAGTGAGGAGTAACGTTTGCAAATACAATGTAAATTATTGAAATTAAGAGTGGGAGAGATTTGAAGTGGAAGAGTAAAGGCTGAGAGGAGGAAATGTATAGAAAAAAAAGCAATAGAAAGCAACAATGGAAAAACATGCATATAGGAGGATAAGAAAAAGAGGGAAAAGAAGAAGACAATGCAGAGGTCGAAGAAGATGAAAGAGAAGGGAAAAAAGAAGATGAAAAGAAGAAGAAGGAGGAATATAAATATGAAAGAGTTAAAAGAGTAAAAGAACAAAACAAAGTTAAAATGTACAACCATTTCTAGAGTGTACAAGAGATGGGGGTGAAGAAGGGTGATTAACTATTGTTATGACAGATTCAGTTAAATTCAATATGGTAAAACTATGGTAAAAATGGAGTATAAATATACGTCATTAATTAAACAAATACAATACAAAATTCGTAGGAGTGTAAACACAGGCACTAACGGTTCTTGGACAATAACCACAATGGACCATAACCCCCGGCCAATTACAAAAGGGACAATTGACTCCCCCAAATTCTTAAAATATTTAATTTTAAGAATTGACACTTGAGATGCGGTATATAAAACAAACGAGTTTTTAACGATTAAAACTATTGCTCCTCGGTGACCTCGAGACTGCAATATTTTGCCCCTCGAATTCAGCTTGGGGCACAGTACAGTTTCGAGACCACTTTGGGCAATGGTTTTGATCGTGCCCCTAAAAGCAGTCAATAATTGTATACATGTAGGCCTACTATGATTTAGGGCATTCTTCATGAATTATAAAAATAAAATAAATAATAATAATAGCCTAATAGTCCACTCCAAATTTTATTAAACCGAAAACAAAAACAAAAACAAAAACGAATTGAAGTAAAAAATCAAGTTGATCAAGATTCGAGCTCCCATCAAAGATAACAAAAACTATATTTCAGAATGTAGCATCGTATACATAATAATGATTGCATCAGAATATATGAACATTTATAAAAAATATCTTTAATTAGAATATAATATATAGAATCTTGATTTTTGCATACAAAATATAATACAAATAATATACTACATTGAAACCATGAAGGCAGGTCACCAAAGGTCAATTTGATTCATACATGTACCGAGACCCCTCAAAAATTTCATGCAGACGCAGACGTAGACGCACTCGCACACGCACTTGGACAAGTACTCGCACACGTACTCGCACACGTGGTTTCCTTTCCAAACAAACACATTGTATAACGACTAAGGGTTCGATCCTGCTCCTTAAAAATAGGCACTGGAGATCACGGCTAGGCGTTGTGGCGTGCGCCTGTAATCCAGCTAACAGTGGAAGTTACAAACTGATTCAGCCGAGGACGCAGGTTCGAAACTGAGTGACGTTTAAAGGTCGATCCCCTGACGTAAATAATCATATCTGATTGATACACGTCTGTAAAAACACGATACACATACGGCAGGTTTCCAGAGGTAGATGCAGTCACACACGTCTTTAAAACCGAAGATAAGCACACGTCCCCGCACATACGCAAAAGCGCACTTGTGGGCTTTGTTAAACGCATGTTTCTCGATCACACACGATTGTACTTCCTTTAAAGTTATTTTCTTCACAACCAAATGATTTCTGTTCAGAAGCCACGTTATTTTTTCTCGCCTCCATCTTTTTGCGGTAGAGTTCAAACGTCACAACACGGTGCGGGGCGAAGAAGCGTTGATAAACAGGAGCCATTAATACACACAAGCCGGATACAGTGTACATCCCGATGAAAGCCCAAATTGCGTACGTGTAGGAACCCGTGGTGTCAATGCTCTGGCCTAGAAGACAATGAGACGAAGGAGAAGAAAAAAATATTGTACCTCAACATTTTTATTCATTTTTGATTTACTAACGTCTAAAATGTCTACAAATCCTCCTCCATAGTAGGTTCATGTTTTAACATTCACAGCTTTGGCTACACTCTCTTTAGAATGATCATTCTCTTTAGAATGATCATTCTCTTTAGAATGATCTTTCTCTCGCGGGTTTCTGCGTGCCCTTCACTTGCCGAAGCGCTAAAGGGCACCGAACTCACTCACGGTCGCCTTTTATGCGTAACATAATCGTATAAAACTCTGGGTATCCTAAGTTGCCATGTAAAATAGGTCAAATACGAGTCGATATTGTTTCACTGCAGTGGGAATCACTGACAAAAATAATGCAGTGAAATATTTTAAACTTCTGATGGATTTCCAACAATACTTCAAAAAATAGGCGAATGTTACTAGTAATAGATAATAATAACTATTATTATTGTAATTACAGCTAAAGTTATATAGCACACGTGTCAATCCCAGGCGATTCTCAAGGCGCCTAAACAGTAGTATTATTACCCTCACGTTCGCGCAGCTGCCCCAAGCTAAGGCGCTAAAAGCATTCGAGGAATAAATTCCTACCGGGTACCCATTTATTACACCTCAGTGGAAGGTGTCAAATGTAGATTAAATCTTGCCATAGGATACTAGTGCTACAGCGAAACTCAAAGTGTAAACCACGTGATCAACAGTCCGTTGATGTATCTACTAGACCATGACACCTCTGTACGTAGTCCCTTGAAAATTTAGATGATACCAATAGAATATCATAATCATTACCTACGAGAGATCCAAGAACAAATCCTGCACCATAAGCGAATAGAATGACACCTGATGTCTCTAGCGCCCTCTCAGGACCAAAGAACTCTGATGCCAGGCTATATGTTATGGTGTTTGTCGTAGTCATCGTGACTCCGCCAACAACTATAGGGTAAAGAAGAACGACGTAGCGTATTCAATGCTACATTAATGAGGTTAACAATAATAACTGTAATGAGAATAATAATAATAAGATAGGCTTCTATAGCATATTTCATCTTCGGTGAAAATATCAATATGTCAGTGACCATGCAGGGAGGTCTAACCCCCCTGACCAAACTAGTGCAGATATGCTTTAAAGCGTACATGTACTAGTTTATAAGAGGGATTAGACTACCCTGCAAGGTCACTGGACTGGTGGTTATCTCATCAACTCAGCTCTCAATTAACATAAGAAAAAGAGGATCACGGGGGACCAATGGTCACCAATTAGGCATTGTTAACTATATAGAGGGCGGAAGTAGCTACAAGTAGTGCAGTCCCGCTTAAAGCCATACTGTACTAAAAACACGACAGCAAAATACCATCTAGCGCCATCTCAGGTCAACTGTAGCAGTATGATCCCGTAATAAACTCCTTCGCCAGATGGCTTGGTAGGACTAACTTACCGACAGCAATGCAGTACATAATAATCACATTTCTGGTGAACAGGATGACGAGCATGACTGCGATGCTGACTACGCTGGAGATGACGAGAAGAAAGACTCTGGGGAATGGAATGTATTCTCCGATCACCGACATGCCGATCTTTCCGATGAGGTTTGAGAACCCGAGTAATGACACGACGCGAACCCCTATCGGCTCTGGGAATCCTACTGATACCATGTAGTTTATCTGTGTAAAGGAAGCAATAAAGCCTCGGTCACAAATGCAATTACGAACTGCTACGAACACCGTACGAACGATTTTCGGACAATGGAAAAATTCGGGAAGACAATGGAAAAACAAGGAAATTCGTACGAAATTATCGTTCGTACGAACCTTTGTGACCGTAGCAAAAGGAACACTGTTATCCATAGTACAGGATCCCCCCTACCCTCTCTCAATTCATGAAATGATTGTGACAAATAATTTATTCTTCATAGATCAAATTTGTCTCTTTTCAAAACTTCATTGATCAATCTTGAGAGTGAAATAGATTCATCAATACAGTTCTGAGAAGATTATGAACTTTACCTATGAAGTATAATCATAATGGCACAATCATGTTATTAGAAGAGGTAGCTAAACCTTATTCCAACATTACGGGAGACAGTGGATATTGGTGTCCCGGGTTCGATCCTTGCTATATCTTTGTATACTTGGCAAAGATCTTTGCCAACATCGCCCTGCTGTGGATCCACGTCTATCAAACGGGTATCTTGGGAGACTTGGGGAATAATAATAGTAATAATAGCTCGTTCTTATATAGCGCTTTTCAGGACCGCAGGCCCTCTCAAAGAACTTTACAGATAAGTATATCATTACCCCCAGTCATTGGATTCAGGCTTACCCGCACACAATGTATGCACATTATCCACTCCCTGGGGAGCATTCCAGCCAGGCGTCATTTTCACAAGCGCCCACTTGCTAATCTAACCACATTAGCTTTCGCATCCGACCGGGTACCCATTTAACACCTGGATGGAGAGTGGCAAATGTAGATCAATGTCTTGCCAAAACACATTGGTGCCGCGGCGGGACTTGAACCGCGGACGTTGTGATCCACAGTCCGGTGACATATTCACTCGACCACGACACCTCTACAGGGACCACAGTAAAATTAATATCAACAGATTAGAGATAGAAAAACTTCACTGACGAAGTGCTTTGGGAGTTTTTCCCTTTCCCTCTTTATCGCCTGAACAGTGACATGCCGTCACAATCAAAAAAGTGTCATTAACTCAGCTTAAAAAATTAAGTGCACACTAAAATACTACACATTTTCATTTCTATATCAAACATAAAATTTAGTGCGAAGAAAGGTTTGTGTGATCATTTGTGACTATGTACAAAACGTAAATTTGCTATTATTTACAAGTCAGTGTTGAAAGCCATGGAACTGAAGAATATAACATTTTCTGATTTGATAAGTTTGAAAACCTAAGGTTTCTTAGACAAACAGTGTTACCTGTAAAAAGATATGTCTATTCTTCAGTAAGTATCGCTTCCAGATATGGGCTGAGGGCTGCCAAGTATAAAGCCAGAAACCTAGTAAGTTATTTACCCGTCGATACTCACCCAATTCACTAAGTAAAAACAGTCTCCTATCCCATTTAGTACTGTCGATATTGATATCAACCAGAGTTCGGGGAAAGTCAGAGCGACCAGTATTTTCCTGGTCATGCTTTGATCCGATGCTGTTCTTACAGGACGCGTTTTATCCTCACTGCGCAACTCTCCATTCTTAGAGGGATCACCCGATTCTGCGGAAGCATCCTCGAGTCCATTAGGAAAGCGCCCTCTAGAGGAAGTTATGTCTATATCATTTATGTGATGGTACCCATTGCTCATACGCGTAGATTTTACAGGTACACGGGCAACACGCTTTTCATCCCCGGACTGGGAGCATTGAGATTTCTCGTTCACAGATAAGGGTTTTGGAGAATTGTTTAACATTTTGGAATCGTCCATCAATTCAGATATTTCTGCGATCTCCTCCTCGTTTCGCAGGTAGATGATGTTCTTGTCTCTGTTGTGGTGGTAACGGTCGCCTGATTGGTGAGAATGTTCTACGAAGGTTGAGGCGCACGGAAGACCAACAAAGAGGAGAAGAGGGCCCATGATCCGAAGAAGAACTCTCCATCCATATCTTGAGATGATGAAAGACATTAAGGGAGTAAATGAAAGCAGACCTATGGCAAAAGGGGAGTAAAATAAGAAGGAATGGAGTTACGTAAACTGTACACTGAATTATAAATGTAATAAAACCCTTCAGCTGAGTGAAAGTTTGAGACATTGAGTCTTGAAAAATAATTTTTGAAAGAGTTGAGTTTGAGAAAATTCAGTATGCTTATCGGATCTCATTTTGTTATGACGTGATGACGACATATATTCGGATAAATAATGTGATTAATTTTCCATTTTTGTATTATATCAAAATTAACCCAAATCCCTTGCAAATTGTGTACACAAGTTTTGCAAATGAGTCCGACCTATTGGAGCACATAGCCAAAGACCCATCCTCAGTTCATGACGGAGAGCGTTTTGGAAAACTTTGCAGTTATTTCTACGAAGTGGAAAGCAGATAAACTGAAAAATGCTATCATAGTTACACTAGTATCGCTCATATCCAATTGATTTTGAAACATTTGTATATGTGTGCGTGTGTGTGTGTGTGTGCATATGTGTGTGTCTGTCTGTCGGATCTAAACCAGGCTCTACGTAAACTTAGGTAATATAAAACAGCGACTAGCTAAGCTACCAATTTGTCTTCACAAGACCACAGTTCTGATGCTGTCAAGATAATTAGAATTTCTTTTAATACTGACCAAAGCTAGTTCCAGTCAGTAGCAAGCCCATTGCTCTCACGTTGTTCTCTACGGGGAAGTAAAGTAGCACCGCATCGTAACAGCAAATAGTAATTAGCCCGCCCCCTACGCCGAATACTAGGCCATACACGATGAACACCGCGATCAGACTCTTAAGGAATGACGTCACAATGAGAGCACTGGCTGCGACTATGGTGCCAATGATGGCAACGGGTCGACATCCGAAGCGCTCGATGAGGATGTTGACTAGGGGGGCGATGAGGACAGACAACCCGATGGAGACAGAGCCGATCCAACCTGTAATTAAATATAGATTAACGGTCAAATGGGGAAGGGGTGTTCGATTTAGGAGAGACTCGAAAGGTGCATTGCAGGGTTGTAAACATCCGTTTGACCCCCCCCCCCCCCCCCCCACTTCTC
Source organism: Strongylocentrotus droebachiensis (assembly GCA_035222895.1). Lineage (NCBI taxonomy): Eukaryota > Metazoa > Echinodermata > Echinoidea > Camarodonta > Strongylocentrotidae > Strongylocentrotus > Strongylocentrotus droebachiensis. Next base: position 62,472 of record JAVYIG010009941.1, read on the forward strand.
CGTCCCCTAAGCTGGCTTGGTGCATTCAGTATTTATGTAACGATCAGTACGATCATTTTAGTTTCTCTTGTCGTACTGAATATGATCTCCAAAAGCGTACTGTACCGTTTCTAGATATTGTGTTCGGATTACCCTCCATGAAAATACCCTCCCACGTACAATCTCAATGTTAAATAAATTATATAAGAACTCACTGATCTCTATAATACCTAAACATGAGTACGCAACCCTCAAGAAGTATTGGCCTAATATACAGTGCGTCCCGGAAAAAAACGAAACCGAGAATTAACGATGTTTTATCATAACTTGATCACAATTATAATTAATAACTAGAAATGCAATCGTGTCACAACGATGTGCGTGCAATGACGCCATGTTTCTACGTGTCAAACGAAGGAGCTACTTTCGGACTATCCAGAGCAATATGAAAGAAGTATGTAGCTTCTGTGATAGTGGAGATAGTTAGGGCGAAAGAAAGGTCACCAAAACGGCCCGAAACGGAAAAATTGGTGCCTGGACGGTCACGCATGAGGGTTTCCGGAGAACGAAGAATTTAGTGACCTTGAAGGAATGCTAGAGACTACGCCTACGAATTTTGAAGGGAATTGGAGTAGAGGAAGGGATCTAGAAAGGGCTCGCAAGCACTGCGTGCAAAACCAATATGACTTGGTGCATGATGAACATGTTACGACGCGTGCTTTGGCACGAACGGCCGCCCATACTAACACAACCGAATAACAGTCTTAACAAATGACGTCATGGAAACTCGGCGGAATTCGTACTTGTTCAAATGTGATTTACTCACAATTTTGTGCGTGAACATATACCATACTTGGTATCATTCGAAAGGGCACTTCAGTGCGGTCAGTTTGACACCATTGTCATCTGCGCAAAACGTACTGCACGCATCAAACGCGCTAATACGTAAAGCATAGTAAATTCATTATTTTTGGCGATAACTTGGCGAATAGGGCATTACAATTTACCAAACTTAGCAGACAGTTGTCACGTATATGGATACATGTGTCTGCCAAGTTTCATTGATGTAGGTATAAAGATCGCCGGTTTAGAGCAAGTTGAAGTTATTTCTCAATTTTCTTGAAAATGGCGAATTTGGAGGGCAATTTTCTCATATTTGGTCAGTTATAGGGTATATAATTTTGTATATGGCTGGAAAGGGCATATCTTCAAGTATCTAAATCCAAAAAAGGGTACGGGTTTGCCAAGCCATTATGGAGATACGGCCACAGAGAGAAAGCCAATTCCCAGAACTTTAGAGGGCGCTATTTATGTTTTGCATAGTCATTGGAGCATGAAATTTGGCATGGCTATGTGCAATTATGAGATAAGGATAATGTGAGATTTAAACACAAAACGGAATTTATATGAGAAAGTTATGGCAGTTTTAGATTTTTAGGGGTCCATTTTTTAAGAATTTGAGAGATTTTTGACGCAGTCAGTTTCAGATTTGAATTTTGAGTACGAAGATGGCATTTTGAAGGTCAGGTTATACGTCGCAGATGAAAGAACATCTCTTAGACTATCTAGAGAAATTTGTTAGAAATGTGTAGGATCTAGGATAGTGGAGATAGGAAGGAAGATAGAAAGGCCTTAAAATGGACCAGAAACGGACAAAATGGCGCCTGGACGGTTATGCATGAGTGATTTCGAAAATCGAAAAAGTAGGTGACCTTGATGAGATGCTAGAGACTATGCCTATGAAATTTGAAATGAAAAGGACATGAGGAAAGCACCTAACTAGGAATCACAAGCACCATGTGTAAAACGAATGCGATTTTCTGACGAGGAATATAAGGAGAATATTAATGGGGCAGAATGTGAACGAAAACAAGGCAATGACGAAGGTTCGTCATTGCAATAAATGACACAAATTTGTAAAGCTTAGATCCTCTTCTTTCATTTTGATGCATCTAAATTATGATGCATATTTCCCGCATGAGGGATTAAAAAACAATTTGAAAGGGGAAACCAAAATGTCATTTGGCGGTCGGTATCTGAATTTCAAAGAGAAAATGACATTTCTAGAAAGTTCATTTTCTGCCCTTTCATATGACACTTTTGTCTGGGACGCATTGTACAACAATACTCGTAATCCAAAGATGATGTAATAGTCCGACACTTGAACTTGAAGTTTATATGCATGATTTTATAACATAAATATAATAAAAATGGCAACCCAAGCGAGAAAAAATAATATAATCATATTATTCTAACAATAATGCGTAATAATTAATGTGCCTCATGTGGATTATATTCAAAGTTACACTTAGGCCAAATTAAACAAAAAACATGTTTAGCGTCCTGCTTTTTTGAAAAATAGGAAGGAGGGGCCCTTTTTTTCTTCTTTTTTCCAAAGTGGCCGCTCGGTACATTTTCCCTGACAGTCGGGCTATTTTTCAAGATGGCCGCCAATATTTTTTTTTTTTTTTTAATCAGAAATAGATCCATCTTAGCAGTTTTTTCACGTTTTTTTCTTTAAACAAACAAAAAACAAAAACAAAAACAAATAGGAGGCGGCCCCCAAAAAGGAAGCGGGCGGGTACGCTTAACATGTATATTTTTTGTAATGGCCCTATTCACTTGAACACTTATGACCTACCTTTAAACTTTAGACTGGGATAAACAAAATTGTCTGTTTGTTTGTTTGTTTTATTTATTCACCATGTAAAATAATTATTTACAGATATTACAATTCAGTGGGCTACATTGAGATGTAAAACATAGTAGGAACAGTGCATAAACAAAAAATGTTTGAAGCGCAACGTCCCTAAGATAACCTAGTTGATAAGTATTATGTTTAGATAGAACATGGCTTTAAAAAAGACATTCTGTCATTACAAAAATAAAACAAAATACAAAATCATGCCCCTTAACGTATTTGAATAACACATCACCTCTTCTTGACAAAACTAGCACTATACAAATTGTACCTCAAAAGTTAACAAGCATATTTGAGAGAAATAACTCCTTCATTTTCTTTTTAAATAACAAAGGGTATTACAAGCTCGTATTTCAGGTGGCAAAGTGTTCCAAATGTCAGGACCTACATATATAATCGATCTGTGGGCTAAGGCACTCCTTGGCCTAAACAAATAGAATTCAGAAGAATATCTGGTTGAGTAGTTATGAATGTCTCTATTTCGAGTAAAATCGTTATAAAATAATAAAGGCAGGTCTTTTTTTATAAAGTCGGTACATGAACACGGCAACGTGCATAAAATAAATATCAGTAACCTTCAAAGTTCTCAATTAATAATGGGTCAGTGTGATCAAAGTACCCAGAGCCATAACAAAGTCTCATGGCTCTCTTTTGCAATCTCAAGATACCATCAGTATTTAATCTGTTAATGGCCCATACAATGTTACAGTAAGAAATACGTGAATGATTAAAAGAATTGTAAATAATGAACAAAATACTAAGTGTAACTGGGACATAACACCAATATAATGAGACTCTCGAGAAAGATCACGTACGTGATCATGCCAAGACAGGAACTCATCAATATAAATACCTAGGAATTTGGTATTGTTCTATTGTTGAATGGAGAAGCTATCTATCTTTAATGGATCATTAGTCATAAAGATGTAGCATTTGTTATTAATAACAAGTTTAATGGAACAGGGTCCACACACACAATATTATAATGATAAGGAATTTTATCGCACGTAGGGCGATATAAATAGTTTACATTCATCAGTGACAGCACGCGTTAGGGGGCGGCATCTCTTTTGTGATGAGTTTTAGCGGCATCTTGAGAGAAAACAATGACATGCCGACGCCCTTTGTGTCAGCCGCGCGCTATCTTTCATGTGCACGTAGTTATAAACGGAAAATGTGCGCGGTATGTTTCGAATCTATATATGGAATTGTATTAGCCGGGATGTATTGCGTTCCCACTGTGCGGGCTTGAGAATCCTCATTCACCTTGCGGATTTGGTAGAAGGTGGATGTAGAAATTAATCGGTGGCAAATTAATTTACCCTCCACCGCCCCCAATTTGATTTTCCACCTCCTTACGTTTTCCAAGCGTATTCGATGTTATGTTTTACTAATATTAAGTGGTCAGGAAGTGTGTCAAGTCAGAGACGGATCCAGGGGGGGGCACAGGGGGCACGTGCCCCCCCCCCCCGGCCAAAAAAAATATGTTAAAATCAGCCCTAAATTCGCCCAAAATGTACTGAAAAAAGGGGGGGTTAACCCCCCAATATTTCACTCAGTGGGGGGGGGGGGGGTAGTGAGCACTAATGAGTTTTGTTTGGCTCCCTAAAATTTGAAAAATCCCCCCCCCCCCTGGATCCGCCATTGGTATGGCTCATAAGCTTTCCGTTCATATATAATGTATTCTTATCAATTTCTTACTACCGAAAGGGTCTTTGACAAGAACAATAACAAGTTCAGTCACGTAGTAGAAAAATACACATGTAAAACAATAATTTATGTAATAATATGACTATCCAATATATCATACGCAGGCAGTGATATAAGCAGATAAGAGAGTATTGATCAAAGACATTATAAAACACAGTTCAACATCCTACACAAGTGTGTGGGTATGAGAACGTGATACCTCTCTATCAGGACCCAACGGACATGAGCATGACACAAAGGGTCCAAAGACCAAAAGAACCCCGGCAGAATTATTTTCCCGCTTTGTCGGTCTCTTTATTACGGCTTTATTACTAAGCATCCCTTGTTCATTCGAAAGATTTATTCACAATACATAATATTTCCGAGATATTTGTTCTTAATTTGTAGCGAACATGAAGGGGGCGTCCCCAAAAGAGGCCCTTTTGACGAAAATAGTATTTTGTGAATCAAGGTTTAAGGAAATCTTAAACTACCATTAATTTGGTGTCATATGAAATAAAAAAAAATTATCTACATTTTGATGGAATTAGGATTGACTTACATCTAAAATTTAGGTGAAAAATATGATTTTGGGTGATTTTCTGATTCCCACAAAAACGAAATTTTTGCCCACATGTAACATTTGGAAAACGTTTACTGGCTGAGTAATGAGCATAGAAAGATAAGGAAATCAAGGTTAGTAGCCCCGACACCATTTGTGTAGTCCCATATATATCTTTCTGTGTACAGTGTCTTTGACACAAAACTTATTTGATATTTCCAGGGGCGAACTGGGACTGCAAATTGGTTTTTAAAGTTTTATGCAACGAACCCACTGAATATGTAAAAGTGGCCCACAGACCACAAATCGACTGGACCTTGATCCGGCCAAAAATAAAGAGCTGCTCGTGGGGGAAATTCCCCATACTCCCCAAATCTGCCCCTGGATATTTCCTTAAGAAAGGTGTATTTTTTTTCTACCAGGCGAAAATGACACACTGTCTTGTCATTGGAAGGTATCAGTGGAAGCTCCTTGCAAAAAAATAAAGCACAGGCTTTATGATATGGTGAGCATCATAGCAATTCTAGATAAGGTAGATATACAGAATCTATCTGTACATGCGTGCTTCCTTCCCCTTTTTTGGCTGGCGCTCTGGACAGCCAGGCAATTGCCAATATTTTGTCAGGCTGTCAGCAAACTCCTTTCGCATCAGCCCCAATCCAAAATGTTATAGTGATGCTATAGAACAGGGGTTCTAAAACTTTTTCTTTGACAGTCCAGATATAATTTCTATGAAAGCTGTAAGATCCGAGACTTGGGATACCATTTGCCTGAAAATTCTTATGGTCGATCGTATACTGGAAACCGGCACGATTCAAACATTGCTCAATTTTGTTTGAGACTTAGACAATCTACTCCTAAATTTTAGAGTAATGATACTTGTATAATGAAGATAATGAGGCTTATTTTAGGTCTATATCTGATCCAAATAGAGCTGCTACAGTTAAAAAAAACAGAGCCGCAATCGCTTTCTCTTGGTTGAAAGGAGTTTCCTGAAACAAAACACCCAATTTCCTGGAATTTGATGAAATGTTCATAAATCTTACAAACTTTCTTTAAAAATGCCTCTTTCGTGGATTTGTTATTTGGATGGATGGCTATTGGGAGACAAAAGTCATATGGCTTGTATACGACAGCACCAGATAATAAACTTTAACCTCTAAAGTTTGCAAATAACAATTTATACTTCATTAGCAGCAAAGGGTAAAGCTGTATATTTCTCAGCGGCGCGGTTCCAGGATTGTTCAAGGGGGGGGGGTCGAAGGCAACGAGTGAGCGAAGCACACTGCAAACGCCCGTAAAATGATAGCCCTACTGGATAGGGTCAAGAGGCAGATCCCACATACAGAGCACATTATATTTATATATGAATTCTTTATTGGGGCTTATCCTGCTTTCTAATGGATCCATACAACATGGCAGAGATCGGGGGCCTGGCAGGGTCCCTGTCGGGGTTTCCGGAGCAGCCCCCCCCCCCCCCCGGCCGCTCTCGAATTTTAGCAGTTCAGTACCTATAAGGTGACCGTCTTGAGCTATGGAAACTCAGATTCTCTCCTAACGACAATTATACTCAACACCGGGCCGTCTTACGAACCACTTCAGTAATTAAGTATTGCTGTTTCATAGAGCACAACTATGAGAGAGAGAAAGTAAGAAGTTGAGTGTGCCTAAAGCAGGGACATGAGTAAGGACGAGGCAGGGTCAATTTTCAATGTCATTCAGAGGCACACGCTTTTTGAATGATCTAACCTTATCCGTCGTTGCGAAATTTTCGGCCCGATTAATTTAAAACTACTGATTTCACCCCATGCCATTTTGTGCCCCTCCCCCCCCCCCCCCCCGGTAAGAAATTCCTGGATCCGCCACTGGCATCAGTGTCTTGCTTCTGTAGAATTCTAATATCACAAATGTTAACAGAATAGTTGTTTTTTAACTTTGAACCAAGGTTCTTTCCTTTTCGTAAATATTATGTTATATAATTGTTTATCTTTTATTTGTGCAAAATACCAAAGCTTTGTATTTAATCATAGAACATATTAACCCTAGATGTAGAATAGCTTGTAGCTTATATGTATTCAATAGTTATTCATATTTATTCATTACATTGCTGTGATACTTTTGTGTGTTAGTGGTATCAGACACGATTAGCATATTTTCAGGTCCCATTTATCCTTTCAATGTTAACAATACACATTTGATTTTTATATTGACGTACTTTTTGTTTGGATAATAAACTTCAAACTCAAACGCAAACAAACATTTCTATCTTTACTAATGGGATCTATAGGGTCCGCCTTAGGGCCCTGGTGGGTTGCAGGGACAGTGCCCCAGCCAGGGATCCAGGAGTCGGAGCCCCAGGAAGCTCTCGAGTTTGGCAATAGCCGTCGTGAGCTATAAAAACTCTAATCCATCCTCTAAATTTAAATTGCCACTGCCCATAGTGTGTGCTCTTTTTATAGAGCAGAACAAAGGCCTCAAAGTAGGCATTCTAACTCGTTCAATAGTAGACACACCGACGTACGGAAGCTTATAAGTGCCAATATGACGAGATAAGAAGACAGGAAAACGAGTTAAATGATGAGAAGACAAGATAAGAAGACAATGAGACATGTTTAAAGATGAAGTTGAGTTCTGGTCATGCGATTGCATTGTGAAAGAAACGGTGTGGAACCGACCAGAAAAGGTTGATCATCTAGCATATAAGAATTTGTGTGTAGTGCAAGGTTCTGGAATCATCAAAATGATAAGAAATTTGGCCAAGTCTTGGTAAAGTTACAAACACTTGCACAGAAAGATGTATATGGGACTACACGAACACGTTGCGTAAAAAGCCGGCCCCCGATTTTTACGATGTTACATGCATATTATTATGAAGGCATTTGAAGAGCCATGCTTTTCAGGGAACATGTCTTAACTGATGTTCTTCCACACTTGCATAATAAGAATGAGTAATGCTCACAAACTATTTTTCACCTCTTCCCAGAACTCAACCTTCTCTTTAATGACGAGAAGTCCTGTTGTTGGAACTCGGCAAGTCGAATTGTTTGTGACAAGAAGACAAGACGACGAGTTTTTGAAACTCGGAAAGTTGACTTGTTTTGGGACTAGAAGACAAGATGACGAGTTGTTAATACTCGGCAAGTCGACTTGTTTGGGACAAGAAGACAAGATGACGAGTTGTTGAAACTTGGCAAGTCGACTTCTTTTTCTTTAAAACATTTTTCACAAAATACTATTTTTTGTCAAAGGCCTATTTGTTGACGTCCCCTCCGATTTAGCGGTGTTCGATACAAATTAAAAGCGCTTCTGAAATATTGTGTATATTACGTCAACATCTTTCGAATGAACAAGGTTTGCTTAGTTTGTGTGGTAGTACGTGGCAGGCAAACCCCTCCTGTTTACTTTGGCCCTCTGCTTATACAAAGGAAATGAGAACGTGATAAGAAAAGCTCTAGATTCGCCCTAATTAATCGTAATGATTTACATATTATGAGGGCAGCTAGATAACGTACAACAAACACATGTACACATCATTAACAATAGCTATTAAAAATCAACGTGGTAGGTGTAGGCATTATACTTTGTACAGGTTATGCTGGTACTTTTGGTAGGTTGTTTTTCAGTCAGCCTTGAATGACAATGGGCTATCATTCTGATGTGTGTTTGTACAGAGTGATTATTTTCGGGCCGCCTTGGACAGATTTTCCAACTAATATGGAATTTGGAAAGTGACAGAGGAAGCGAAAAACAGAAAGATCATGAAAAGAGAAAAGTGAAAAATATCTCTCTTTTATCATTTGTTAGAGCTTGAGACAGCCCCCCCCCCCCCCCACCCCCTTTTGGCAGCCTTAAAAAGGGGAGAGTAACGGAATAAGAAGGAGAAAAGAATGTAAAAAGAGGAGAACAGAGGAGAAAGGGAGAAAGGGAGAAAGAGAGAGAAGAAAAAAAATAAAAATTAAAAAAATCGCTAAACTGAGTAGTTGCTACTCGGATCGACAACTTATTGGATTGGATGGAAACTAAATCCCACCGCAAGATATGCGTATGGCCTGCATAAACGTATAAATCAGTGGCGGAACCGGGGCACAGTGGGCCAGAATCGCCTCAAAGTGTGCCAAAATTCAAAATTGGCGAATGTGAATTTTTATATTTTTTTCATTCGCTTGGGGAAGAAAACATTCTAAAGAATATTTTTCCACCCATATTTTAATATTTAGCGAGTTTTAAAAGTGTCATATACCCCTGCGAACATGGGAAAATCTATATGTTGCTCCAAAAATGATAAAAGTGGCAACTTTACAATAGGTGTTGAGAATTTATGAAGGGAAAAGCAATCAACTTGATACTGCGTGCACTTCTTGCCTATTGGTAACCTAATTAGAAAATACAATGACCAAATTTATGGAAGCTTCGTTTTGGGAAAAATAAGCATTAAATTTCACCAAAAAAAGAAAAAATTGCAAATTTGTATAAAAGTAGCATGTTTATTAGGATTCCGGCCGATTCCCGCAGTGATGTTAATCTCAAAATGTCCGCCCAAACCTAAGCTTTCCATGTATGTATTTTTTTTTGCGATTATTTGCTACTCTGCATGTGCAGGCACTTTTCCTCCCCACGTCCATCGATTATTATTAGGCATAATCGGTACACATTTGTACTGTTTCGTTTACGCACAGCCGATTCAACGCTCGTTCGCGTAACCATGGCAACGCACAGTGGGCCAGGGAGGAACCAAAGTGCGCCAAAACTCATTTTTGGTGATTTATTTCTCTTCAATTCTCTTCTTGACCAGTTGAACTGTAATACATTGAGGAATACCTCAGTAAAATATTTAATTCCGGTAAGCACAACTAGGGAATAAATTTACTCCTTCAAACAGCAAAATCCTACATATTCACAGTTTTAGTGCAAAAGTGACTTATTTTTATAAATCTTTCAATTTAACATGAAGTTCTTAAGTTATTGATATGAAATTGCTCTCACATATTCCTGATAGTTTATTTTGTTGCATGAATTGGTTAAAATGTATAGAAACACAATCTTCATGATATATTAAAGGTTAATTCACTGAAAAATTGACTAATTATCCATGTTTTTTATAAATCTAGAGGAAACGTTTAGATTTCCGCAGAGTTCCGCTTATATTTTAATACCACCATTTTGTCTGATGTCTAAGCTTTAAGTTGATACCAAATTTGGCTGCCCGATCTTGCCCGTTGTCATGTTAGAGCCGATTCCCCTTGCCACATTGTCCCGAAAAATATGTTTGTTTTTAGTCCGCGGCTGAATCGCGGTCATAAATCACGGCGCTTGGGGGCGCGTGACACTTGTTCTGACACCGCGGACCAAAATAAACACATTTTTCGGGGCAATGTTGCAAAGAAAACGGCTCTAACATAATAACGGGCACAATCGGGCAATCAAATCTGGTATCAACTTAAAGCTTAGATATCAGAGAAAATGTTGGTAATACTATTAAGCGGAAATCCCTGGACATCCAAACATTTCCTATGGATTTATAGAAAATAAATCCCCAGAAATTAGTTTTGGCACACTTTGGTTCCTCCTGGCCCACTGTGCGGGGGGGGGGGGGCGAATCGGCCGCGGTCCTATTTTTTATTGGCGCCCTAAACAAAATGGAAATGCGAAAAAGAGAGATCGACAGAAGAAAAACGAGAAAAGGACGAGAAAAGAAATTAAAAGAGAGAAAGATAGAGGAGATAGAAAAAAAGGGAAGATCAGGAAACTTAAAGATAAACTTTAGCCTAGTACTGGTAATGCGATTGCATTGTGAAAGAAAAGGGGTGGAAAGGATCAGAAACAGTTGATCATGTAGCATGTAAGTATTGGTGTGCACTGCAAGGTTCTGGAGTCATCAAAATCATAATAAATTTGACCGAGTCTTGGTAAAGTAAC